>JAOBYH010533261.1:0-23200 GCA_025403525.1 Umimayanthus kanabou | reverse complement strand
ACTAAGGTACATTCATACTACCTTCGTCTTGAATCAATTAAATTAGGCTTTTTTTCAGACACTTTGCCAATTCATGTTTGCAATCGTTTCGTGGGTATTTTGCTTGAATAGCTCATTTTTATCATTTCAATCGAGTAAACGGCGTTCATCGGTATATACGCTATATAACGAGTCGATATTGCCAATATCATTTGTGAGTATAGAACCCAACTGAAAAACAAGCAAGACAGCATCGTTTGTATTTAAACAATGTTTTTTATTCAGTATGTATCTATTACAACAATTCATCCAGATATCCAGTCCCAGGAGTCAGGATCTACTTGCTGGATCCACTCTGGAAGCTTGTCCTCGTCCTTCTTCAAATCCAACAACGCCTACAGAAAAAATCAATCGATTGAAACAAATAGTATATTTTGCTTTATAGGATATTATAAAGTCTATAAAGCATCCCCCAATTCAAAAATAACCTGACTAAGCTCTTAAATGACACTGTAAAACGAAACGTTTGGCTGTATTTTCGAACAATACAATATTGACGTTCATCATCCGTTTCTCTTCTTCTCTTCCAACAAAAACACCAATTGCCTAAATTGTACTCAAACTCAATTGTTTCTCCATTTTGAATTAATGAAACGCCATCTTGTACTGACAAAACCCACCTTAGTTACTCAACAGTACTGGTTGCCTGGCTCGCCAAGTTCTATGGTTATTCCAGGCATTTTTCTATTTAACTCCTTCAAATTATAATATAAATCTATATCTGGTGAAATAAGTTATTCGTTGTTTCCGTTATAACAAGTTTTCTTAGCCTTCTTAATTAGTATAGTTCATACACACCTCCTCATCCGGAACCAGCTGATATGAAATTGCGCGACTGGAGCGGATTTCCTTCTGTTGCAAGGTCTTTGCCCCGTTACTGTGGGTACAGTGCGGCGTTTTTCTTTTAATCTGTAAAAAAAAAAACATGTAAGGAACAACACTTACAGCTTTCTAGCAAATATATGATAAATGCAAAAAATATCTATCTTCTTGTCACGCTAGATTTGGTTTTCAAAAGAGTGTGGGACCGTACTGTTGTTTGTACGTATTACAAATGAAATAATACAATGTGACACTATTAACTACCTTCAAAAAAGATGTTATGTTCATATGGGGGTGGGCTGTAGTTACAATTGCGAAAAGTGCAAAATAAAATAAATTGTAAATAGAAAGTCCACCTTTGCGTCTAATCAATATCTAAGCAGTATTGTCGTCTTTTCCGAGAAAAATGTAACAAATGACATTGGCAAGGTTCTTACAAAAGGGACTGAATAGCCGTGATCTTGCACTACAGTGTACCGCTTACTGACCAAGACAATGTCTTTACTGCATTTTAGAGATGTTTTATAAATCTCTTCTATAAACTTACTTGTATACAGATAGAAATTGAGTTGTGATCACTTCTACTGGGAAATATTGCAGCAGAACAGCATTGCAAAACTGGCATTTGCATTTCTTCTCTGATCTTCTTTATGCTACAAAAAAGAACAAAGGAATGACACACGATATTATTGCGAGGTCCGGCAGCACTTTGATACGAGAATACGAACATTTCCTGGATCAGTTATTTACGTTAGTGTTGCAGACCCAATTTTGTTAAAATTAAGCCTTCATTGCAATCTTAATTGGAAAACAGCCTCAGTATTAATTTCGTTTCAGTGTCAATCTCAATTCTTAAGTCAAATTTTACCAGAAGAGATTGTTTTACCTCAAACGTACTATTTTTAGTTTTTTTTTTATTTAGAGATTCATTAGGAGTACCAATTCTTTTTACCAGTTCAAAGTATTTTTAACAGCATATTTAATTGCACACACTAACTCTGAAAGTTAACAAGCTTACCTTCATTGCACAGTGAGTCAGTCGGTAGGCGTCATGCTGAAATTACACTCAACTATTACGGTACTTGTGTTAAAAGACTAACTTAACATTGTCCATGAACTTTCTTAAGTAATAACAAATTTACTCAAAGATGCTACAGTGAGAGTATTTTTCTTCACAATTTTAAACTAACCGCTAAAATGCTAACAACCAGTGATTTAGAGTTATATTGTACAATTTATTTGAACATTCTAAAAGCAATCACATTTTTCAACATCACCTGCTAAATTCATGACATTCATGTCATGATTTTAGCCAGTGAAGCTTTCAATACAAAATAAACAAGTTCGATATCATATTCTGATTCTCCTCTATACACTTGAAAGTTATTTATAACGTTTTAAAATCACGCTTAACTGTCAGTTTGAAGTTGTCCACTACAAACAATAGTTAAACTGAATTCAGACCAGACACAAACGCCATCGTAACAAATTATCTGAAATGGATGTTTTGTCGAGTCTAGACATACTTTCATTGTGATATTCAATTTTAGAGTAACAATAGAAGTGCTCGCATCCTTACCTATTGTCAAAACTTTTATGTCTAGTCCAAATTCAGTGCTTAAGGTAATAGAATCATAAACTATCAAGTTCATTAACTTGTATGCACATTGCTGTGTTTCCGTCTTACCTCAATCACTACTGCTGTACATGTTACAAGAAAAGCCTCTTATTATTCAAAGAAAAGGTGAGGTGTTGAATGCGCATGAAGCATGCGTTGGATATTTCGTAGAAAATATGGGCTTTTAACTAGCAGAACATTATTACTCAACAAATGCCTGGATAATGACTAGAATATTTACGGGTGAGAAAACTTGCTACAATTATTGTAAAACCACGCAATTTGTTTTAAGATTGCTAATATTCAGGGCCCGGTTGTACGAAGAGTGATAACTTTATCCAGCGGATAAAATTGGCACGTTCTTAACTCTGATTGGACAACGAGCAAATTGTATCCACTGGATAGGGATCAATCCGCTGGATAAAGTTATCCACTCTTTGTACAACCAGGCCCAGACTGTTAAATTGTTTAAAATGGGGTACGATTCAACAAAGTAGCTTAAAAGGTTTCAAAATGAAATTAACAGTTAAATGGATTGGTGTGATCCAAGAAGTGTCACGTTATTGAGGATGTGCAATGCTATGTGTTAAACAAGCGTTTCTAGATATTTAACGTGCCTGTGCTATTAAGAGCTTAACATGCCAATTACCTGACACATGTATATAACAGTACTGTGTCAATCCATATGTCGCGATGTAATGAGACAAGATGATGTAACACACTCCACACAACAATTCTAAGAAATCATATGTCCTTCCAAATCGATATTTTATCCTCACGACTCACTTGCACTGCAATTTTCAGTGAAAATAAATATCAGTCACAATCTAACGTTTTTCGTTTCAGCAACTTGCTACTGAAACAGATTCTCCTTATCAAATATCACACATTCGTACTTCTTACACATATAGTTGTACCTTTAACTGGATCTCATTAAATGCACATCATCACTGCATTACTTGTTATGCTGGTGTTCAAGCACTGATTAACAATTACTTTGACTGAACCACTTGTCAAACCACAAATAAAAGTTGGAATGTATCAAAGATGTATCAACCATATCTACATGTAAAATCAATGTTTTACTTAACGTATTTATAAAATTAACAAATTCATAAAGAACTTAGAGGAAAATCAGCAATTATTTATTTTCTCACACCTCACTGTAGCATCTTCAATTTAGAATAATTATTAATAGTTTTAAAATGACTAAGAAATAGTTACCTGGCGAGAGCGTACAATGCAGCAACTTTCCTTGCTGAACCGAAGTCAAGTTAGCTAGGCGGCACCCCACTTTTACGATTGGAAATCTTCATTTTACCACTTTTATGTTGAGAGGTCTTCTTTTACCACTTTTAAGCTGGCAAATCCTCATTTTAGGATTTTATTGGGGGAAATCCTCAATTTATGATGGCGTCAAATCACAGCTGTTAGGTTAACAAAGCTTCCTTCCAAAGTTAAATGCAAGACCCGTCGGCAGAGGTCTTACAGTTTAGATGAAGTCCTTATGCCTTTATGTTCCGTTATGTTCCGTTCAACAGTTTATAATGACCAAAGGCAAAGCAATAACAACTCCGACACCCAAAAGCGACCAGATGAGGAAAAAGAATTTACCAGGTACCAACAGCTTCTTCAAACTTGTTCAGTTATGCGATTAGTCTTTCATTTATCACAAAACAAGGTTTTATTGTCAGTTATATCAATACCCAACGAACCTGGAAACCACGGCAACAATCTTTAAACTATTCTATTTGCTGTTCTGAAAAACACCGAGAGTAATGTACTTCTTTACAGTACTTGCTTTGAAATTTCAAGTCCAGCCAAACGAGGTTGATGTTAAATTCACTCTTGTTGCGTCAAAGGCAATATCGAATTAAACATTTTTCATGAGAACTGTTTGGCAAGACAGGCAGTTCAAAGGGCTAAAGCTTCCAGTTTGTTTACTACAGTATATTTTTACCGACACTCAAAAAGTTTGTTTGGGCTGCCATCATCAAGTCCTACTACTATCTTCACATTTGGACGATGCTGTTCCAAACAGGAAATGAACATATCTGCAAATTTGTGGCTCGTGATCGGTTAAGTTTATGACCGGTGCCAGCCCAAAACAAGCTTCAGAGTGACCAAAAAAACGTCAAATACAGTACAGCAATGAGAACAGTAGTAATAAACGACAAATTGTCCCTCCCTTTGACTCATTTTCAATTACCTTTTTAAATTAGCAATTAGGATTTTATTTTCATTTAGGAAACCTAAAAAAGGATTTGCAGTTCACGTCCTTCAACATCCAAACAGTTTTAACTGCAGTATGAGGAAACTAAAGTGCAGAGGAACCCCACCTCAAAACCACTTCAACATGGCCCAATTCGTATGGCACTTTTTTTTGTTCAGTTCCCTTAAACTTTTACTACGCATCCCATGGGCCGATCAACTGAACTGTTGTCCTAACTGAAATGAGGGGTTTATTGGCACTTTAACACAGATGCAGTCCTAAGGATAAGGACGATGTTTCCTCTTTTTCAATTTATCTTATTGAAGATACATGTTTTTCTTACTTCCGTAGTATTTAATGACAAAGTAAAAAATACATAATTACAATACAGTTTCATTTATTTCTCAGCACATTAACTTCAAATCACTAAATGGTTTCAAACAAAAAACCTGCCACAAACACTGGCTAACGCTATAACTGAATATCTATCCATTCTAAAAGGTTACACATTCTGAGGATATAATGGAAAAAATAATGCTCTATTTCAGTACAAAAATACTTCAATGTCAACAAAACCAAAACTATATTTGGTACAAAATATCTTGTAGCAAAACTAACTCTGTTTTTGGCCAAGGAAAGATTTAAATTTAAGACTATGCCAATAATTCGCCTGTACAAAAATACAATCAAACATTAGTTGTTACAAAATTTAGATGCCTTCTGCTTTAAGTGTTACTGTGTTGGATGGGTCGACCTAATTCTGAACAATAGAAGTTTTAAACATGCATTTTGAAAGTTTAAGCTGCAATTCCTAAAGGGACATTTACAAACACACGCATTGTAAGAAAATTGTTTATGGTTTCAGCATTCACGCCAAAATAATCTAAATTGTTATCACAATGCAATTGTTTTATTTTTGTTTTAAAAGGAACCTTTAAAGTTTTACAGCAGAATAGGAGTAGATTAAGCAAAGTGTATCATTCTGCAAAGTTTGGAAACAAACAACAGTTAGTGATCACAACAATGTTAAGTATTGTCTTGAATGACAAAACGTTTCTGGCAGTAGTAATGTCAGGACATTATACCCTCCAAAGTGAGGCATTTATTTTTTATGTTTTATTGATCAGAACTGTCAAAATTTTTGTGATGATTTAACTGATGAGAGGGCCTACTAAAATAGTCTCCAATGCAAATACCGCTTTTTTGTCACATGTATTTGGAAAGCCTCGTTGGACAAAAGGAAGTACAGCTAGTCAACAAGGAAAGTGCATTTGTCTTGGAGACATTGAGTCAAGTATTGTCAAATTATTTAGGTTTTAATTTAGAAGACGGACTTGTGAGATTAGCTTTAACACAAGGTACCATGTTGGTAATTATTAACCTACCTTGACTTCAAACTACACATTCAGTGTGATCCAGTGGCAGTTAAGTACAAGATGAAATGCTGATAACATTAACAGGATTCTCTGGCTTTGTAATTTATCATTAAGATTTAAAGTTTAACTACATTTTGAACTTAGCCAGAAGACCAAGAACAATAATCACTATTGAGGTTTATGTTTAGCGGGGATTATTCAATCAACAAAACAATTAGAACTGTTCAATTCAAGTTTATTTATGAGAACATGTTATCACTGATTGATGACAACCTGTCATGCAATCCGTATAAAAGAATTCAGTGTAACACTACTTTACACATTCTTTTGTTTCAATCAAATACTTGACAGCAAACTAACTTTTATCGTTTGAACTAAAGCATTAAAGACTATTTAATGGTGCTTTTAAACATCTGAACCTATGAATTTAAGTTTCTTGTTAGTTTAATAGCTCAGACAAAGTATTACTACAGAAACTTGGACAATACTTTTATCATTTCACTTCACTGTACATGTGTTAACTTTGAAAGTAATTTTACAAGTTGCTACAGTTGTTTAGATTAATGTTTTTAAGAGCTGTACACATTACATTAAAAGTAATAGGTATCACTTTGGTCTGAAAGAAGCTTAATTTAGTATTTTGGTATTGGTTAAGAAAAATAAAATTTTAACTTAATATGATACTGAAACACTATAAGTGTAATCTAGTTCTATTTAATGAGTTTGTGTTCCCATAATCTTATAGAACAAATGTATGTCAACAATAGTTTTATGCTTCAAATTGTTTGCAAATGGTCAAAGTATCACTGAGGCATAATTTGTCAACACCTCAGTAACATCTTTTCTGAGAGTTAAAAAATAGTAATACTTTAAGTAAGTTTACACTTAATCATACCCATTCTAATAATCTGCAGTTTATCATTTCAGCAATTTAGCAGAAGGCTCTGTTATTCATGATTACTCTTCATTATTACATGTTTACATTGGCATATGAAATACTAACATTTAAGCCTTGGCCAGTATAAAAATGGTCTGACTGTTATATAAACATAAAATACGTACGATCTATGGAACGGTACAAGTAATCTGCAACTTACTCAGGACCCCTCAGGCCCTGCATTTAAAGCTCAAATTACACTGGGCCAAAAACAGGCCTGCAATCTTTTAGTTCCTCAAGAAGTTTAATAAGGATGAGTTGCTTCTCTTATCACTCGCTTGGGTGTGCGGGACGGCGGAGCCTTGAAAGTTGTAACAGGTTGAACACGAGCTGGGGCTAAAACAGGAAATTTTATTCACTTAGCATTATGCAGAGTCTATATTTAAGAGGCGAATATGAGGTAAGTGTTTTTAATTAGTTTTAGCAGTTTTAATTGACAACCCTTGTACATCGCATACAGTAACAAGAACAAATACAGTACTAATTGTAAGTAATCAGGAAGATTCCAAGACACATGTATTACGACAGTTACTGTCAATTTAATAACCAACTGCCAGTTAAATTTGAGTACCATAATTTGAAAGTTGAATAGGATTGCATATACTCCTTAATGGTTATGCTTAAGACTGTGAAATTACAGTGCAAAAAAGGAAACTTGCAAAGAACTCTAACAATTTTAGTTTATAAATAAAAGTTCTTTAAATTACTGTTGTTTCATCAGTAACACGGAAACTGAATTATAATTAACTGGTGCTGTGAAGTTGGCAGCATTTAAATAATCTCTAACTTCTCTGGATATTGATGAAATCAATTTCATTGTTACCATTATTTTACCATTGTTTACTTATTTTTTTATTCCTAAAATTGAATGCATTCCAAAAGTTTTACAAAAACAACACAACAAATAGTCAAATTCAGTTAGATAGCACTTTCACCTTATTTCAAGGTTGTCAAAAAGTTGGTGGATGGTGACAGAAAATCACTGCTCATTGTGAGAGATTTTATTCATTTTGGTCACATGCAGCCCTTGTTGCATCATATTCTGTTGTCTCTACCACCATCTTCAATATGCTCAATCAAGTAGTCTCACCATAATATTGAAAACAGCAACTGACAGATATCTCTCCACTGTGGTTCTAACATCATTTCTGCTGACTGTAAAACCCTTTTGTATTTCGCAATGAAATGCAAGTAATAGAAATCCTTGGACACTAACCTGGATAGGTGGTTTCATACGTCTCCCCACCCTGGGCATACTCATAGTAGACAGTCTCCCTAACGACATAACACAAATATCAGAGATCACACTTACAAGTGGCAAACATATCACAAGGTTATCTTTGATCATACAGTGGTTGGAAATCTTGTACAATGGCAATTTGCACTCTTATTATCAGTTTCCAATAATTTTATTACATTGATCAGTGTCTGAAGCCAAGAAGGTCAAGAGGAAATGAATGTCTTCTTTACATTTAAATTTTGTTGCTTTTAAAAGAGCCTGCTCTAAACAATCATCACACAAATTTATTAGGCTCGAGAAAAAAATAAATAGCAATTTCATTACTTACCCACTTTCCGGGTATGCAGCCTCATACTCATAACCAGGTTCGTAGGTTTCATAACCCTTTAAAGGTTGAAAAAAAGAACCGGTAAAATGAACATGTTGAGTCTATTTCTAACAGTAAGAACAAGCTCTGATAATGACCATAGATTTCGCTCGTTTCAACAGCATAAATGAAAACTTCACATACTGGAAGTACCAGAGCTTTCACTATTTATCAACATCTCTGGTTTCCAGCGGATGACTCTATTTAGCTTTAGCTAAAGTTTTTAATTAATCAAAACACTTTTTGACTTTTTAAATTGTGTCCCAACTCAACTCATTAATTTGGTTTTACTTGCCTTGAACAGTAGATATCTTTGGCATTTATTGTCAAAGTTCAAAAGGATTTTGAAAATAGTTGAAGACTTTGAACAGTTTGAGCATGTAGCAGGTAGAGAGTTACAATAGTCAATACATTATTAAAGATACATTAACTAATTACGGTAGTAATCTAAACTAATTGAATACTGAATGGGTTATTTGAAAATTGCACACTTCCAATGGTTGGCAAAACAGAAAATCAAAACAAAGGGTTGTTCATCCATAATTTATTATTTGATGGGGGGAGGGGAGTAAAACAAAGCAAGTTGAATGTTTTCAGCTTTCCTTAGTTCTTCATTTGGAAAATTGTTTTGTTTACTGGTTTGAGAGGGTATTTAGAAATCATTCAGGATGTCTTCTGAAATAATTATGGTCAATTGAGTGTACCCTTAGCCTCTCCTCAATAGAATCCAAGTGTGAAGGAAGGACGGAGAGGGATGTGTGTGTGTGTGTGTTTTGCTATGGAAATCTTAGTGAGAGGGGAGGGGACATTTCGCTATGGAAATATGGACAGGAGAAAGGGGTGTCAAATAACCTTGATATACACAGAGTAAGGAGAGAAGTGGTGGATATTTCTATAACCCATTCCGCTGTATCAATCAATATTAATTTGTTTGTAAACAATAATATTTGAGCTATTTTATCTCCGTTCCTTTACTTTCTTTACTTTACCTTTCTCTTGTTTAACATCAGACACTGATACTGGGTTAAACCAATTTTAAATATTATTTTGTAGATTACATTTAAGTTATATAGCTTAAGTTACTGACACAACAAGAACCCTTACTTATAAATTCCAGTGATTGTCAATAATTTAAAATAACTATATCAATTTTATTTTAGCTGACAGTTTATCATTCTGATAATAAAAATGATAAATATTGATCAAGTTGAGTCCATTCAAATTTAACAAAAAGTTTTAAACCAAACATATCAAAACAAGAATCAAATACTTTTTTTGAATAAACTGAATAAGTTTAAGCTTTAAAGCTTCAATCTGGAGTTCAAATAACTAACCAAGAGTTTTAAACAAAGGAGTTCATGAAAAGGAAAGGTATTTATACAGCCCTATCATAAATTTAATGATGACTTACGATCAACGGCGCCTCAGGTGGTGCATGTTGGATAGCATTAGGTGGAGGTGGTGGTGGTTGGAGGATGTGTTGCACACCCTATTAATAGTTGATCAAAACACACTCAAGACTTGTTTTTATACAAACAGAAAGCTATCTTCTAGTTTACTTTACAGTTCTATTTAGAGATGTTACAGCAAGTCATGACAATATCTGTTAAATCATAATTTATATCAACATTCCTGACTGTCATGGTAAAACTAACATAATGATGAAAGCTTATCAGGACTAGTGGAAGGGAGGTTCAACCCATTACTTCACGTTTATAGTTCATATCAGATCATGCGTAAATGACCGAATTAGCGCTGCTGCCTGATTAAGCGCCCTGCCCGTATATGCGCTGCACTTGTACCCTGAAAAATTAATAAGCGTCGCTGTCAAATAAGCGCCGCGGCGGTAATTCGAGTACAAGTAGATAAGTCATATCCTGGTTTCAGTATGTAATATAAGGAGGTACAATTGCATGAAAACGTTTGACAATAAAGTAAACAACCAGTTCGCCACCCTAACAGTAACAGTGTTTAACGTAGAGTTGGATAGCTCCTAAGTCCTGGTTCGTATATTAGTTCCAGATGCACAAACTTTGCCTTGCACTTGTTTAGCTCTGCGTCCAAAATTTTCGCTTGTCTTCGATTTGCAGTGAATGCTGTGAACCTTGCAGGGACTGTCACTTGAGCTAAAACGCTATTTGATTTGTCGGCTTTGAGAAAATAATCTATGAGGCTGGAAATCTCTATGGGTATGTGACCCACAAGAGTCTTGTTTTCCCTGCGGCTTGGAGTTTTAAACAAGCCAACAGCGTGTCCATCGTAGCCCTTTGCTTTTTTTCTTGTGTCTTCGTGACATTCCAGTTCCTCATTCTCTTTGGGAGTCCATGTCACTTTGTACACGTGGTGTCCGCGGATAACAGAATCAAATGATAATTTGTAAATCATCTGAAATTCCACTCCACTTGTTATTGCCATATTTGAATGAATGAACAAAACTGATGTGAGCAACACAGACTGATAAACCAAAGAAGTTACACTTTGTCACGCATCACACACAACTAAATTGACTCGAATAACAAAACCCCAGTTGTAATTCATCACATACGGTAACTCAAAACCAGCTTTCATTTGAGTTTTGCAATATCAAATTGCCTATCAAATTGCACATTTGCATGGCTACACTACAGGTAAGAACATTTTTTGACTTAAGATTGAAATGTGTTGACAGCTGAGGAAACTTGAGACAACCCGAGATCTGGAAATTATAAAGATTAAAACAACATGGATAGAAATAAGTGTTGCGTTGTACTTTGTGGAAAGAACTATATGGAAAAAACCCTCTAAATTAAAACAGTAAGACAAAGTTCAGCCAGTGTTGCGATTTTATTTATGAAATGAAATATTTATTAAAAAAATCTAAAATTTCGCAAAATAAACATTTTCAATCTGAAAACTTACCCAACTTGATACCCTTGCTCATAACCATAAGGCGAATTGTAGCTACCGGTATACTCTTCTTCCTCACTTGGATGACTCATTTTTATTTCTCTATCTTAAAAAATTCAAGTGACACTAAGGACATGTAAGGGTTTGTAAGATTGTGAAATACATGGTGGTCACATACGGCTGGCTGTGTATACCTGGTTGTGATTGACAGGTTTAAGTGTTTCGTGCAGAGAATCGTGGTTATTTAACAAGATTCTGATCTTAAAGCGGAGATCTTAAGGCAGGTTTTTCAGGGCACTACAGGGGACTACAGAAAATGGGATCTCGGGGATCACTTAACTGGATATATCAGGTATCACTAAACCCTCCTCTTAGAATCATGGCCTCTGCGATGCAGGAAGACATGGCCGCATCCTCGCACAAAGGGAAAAAACTTCGTTCTTTCCCTCTCTCGTTCAAGTTAAGTTATCGAGGAGGCAGAAATGTGTGGTAATTGTTCTGCTGCAAGAAAATACGATGTTGATGAACGTCGTGTACGAGAGTGGCGGGCAAAGAAAGCATCCATTTCAAGCTTCAATTTGACAAAACCAGGAAAACAATTCAAACGTGTAGATGGTGCGGGAAGAAAACCACAATACCAGAATGTTGATGATGTGGTCCTGGACTGGATCTCAAGTCGGTGAGAAAGAGGTTTACGTGTATCAAGAAAGTTGATCATGAAGAAAGCCCAGATTGTGTATGATGAGATTAAAGTGGCACAGGCCGACAAGATACCTGAGGAGTTCAAAGCATCGACTGGTTGGCTGAGGAGGTTCATGCGCCGCAATCACCTTTCTCTCCGCAGAAAGACATCTGTCGCCCAAAAAGATCCAGATCGTGTGATAGCGAAGATTGTCTCCTACGTATTGCATGCAAGACGACTGCAGTCAAAAAATCAGTACAGCCCCTCTAATGTCATCGCAATGGATGAGACGCCAGTCTGGTCTGATATGGTGTCAGAAACCACCGTCGATACCACAGGAAAGAAAACTGTGACACTTAAATCCACAGGTCATGAGAAAAGTCGCGTCTCAGTTTGTTTAGCTGCCAAAGCCGATGGCACAAAGCTTAAACCATTCATTGTTTTTAAGCAAGCCAAACGTGAAGTTGCAGCACTCCATAAGGAATTTAAATCTCAAGCTTATATTGCCAGCTCTGTCAATGTGTGGATGACAACAGAACTCACAAATGAATGGGTCAACCACATTCTGAGTTCGTTTGGGTTCGTTTGCGTTTGTCTGTCGGCAGTTAGCATGGGATTCCTATGAATGCCATATGGAGGACAGTGTGGTTCAATCACTGCGTTCAAAGAACGTTGATGCCATTATAGTGCCTGGAGGTTGCACGAGATATATCCAAGCCCCGATGTTCTGTGGAATAAGCCGTTCAAGGCAGCTTGTACAGAAGAATATGACAACTGGATGGGTGAGGTCGGCATCCACAGTGAAACTGCTGTGGGGAATTTGAAAGCGCCTCCAAGAAGAACCATCATTCAGTGGATCTTAAAGTCATGGGCAGCTATCCCAGCTGAGTTGATTAAGAAATCATTTCCGTGTTGTGGTCTCAACTTGCCCGTCAATGGGTCGGATGACGACAAGATTGTTTGCTTCCGTGATGGAGAGCCTTGTGCCATTGGAAGGGAAATGCTCAAGAATCAGGCATCCGTTTTGTTAGAGCCTGACGAGAATCCATTCGTAATAACTGAATTCAATGTTGAAGATGCCAATGACCCAATTCAAGTCATTGACAGTGATGAGGATATTGACGTTGAATGAAGCTGCAGAACATTTATGAATTGACTATGAATTTGTGTTCATTTCGTCGTTTGTACTTTTTGTACTGCATCATTAATATTTACATTGAATGAAGCTGCAGAACATTTATGAATTGACTTTGAAGTTGAGTTTATTTCGTTTATTTTATTTTTGTTTTTTAGCTGTTTAGAAATAAGCGCCGCTGCCCGAATTAGCGCCGCACCCCAAAGTACAGGTTTGAAATAAGCGCCGCGGCGCTAACTCGGTCATTTACGGTAATGTTCAGACTTTTCCTTAAAGGTACCCCCAGATGTTATTATATGTTTGATATGATTAGTCTTTCCTTGAACAATTTGTCTCGTGTGACTTGTGAGTTGACTTGTAGCAAGTTCAGGCCCAGGTGTACAAAATTCTGATCAAGCTGACCAACGATTAGGACTATTTGACCAATTGACAATGATGTACACCCCAGGAGCTGGTTTGGATTTAACCCACAGTTTAACCTCGGGTTAGTGCTAATGGGTGTCTGAGCAACACGATTTAATCCCTTATTAGTTAAATTTTAATCTTTGGTTCTAAAGGTTTAAGTTGTGATTAGAACTAATCAGAATTTTGAACAACCATCCCTGAACATCAAAGGTTACATGATTTTATGTAAAGCAAGTCTTTGATGTTTCTGAGAAAAGTTAAAAGAGACAAAAGTAAAATATACTATAATTGTATGGCATGAATTGTAATCATTTTTCAGCCTGGAAATGCAAATGTATTTACAAAATCTTGGTCAAGTACCCAAAACAAACTTATAAACAAAGGACAAATAACTGACTGGCAGATAAACAGTTTTCCTTCAGCAAAATATGGTTCGACTCAACTGAAAATGACACTTTTTTGTATAAGTTTGCACTGATTACCCACAACAATGCGTATGAATTCCTTCTACTCTGCCAAGAAAGACAAGATTTACAAACAAGTTGCTATTATCTATAAAACTGTCAAGGTCATTAAACTTTGTATTTTCCAGAAATATATTTCAGTTTATCAACACCAACATTTAGTTATAATTAATTAATTATTTTTTTTAAAAAATCTGTCAGTTTCAAGAAATCTTTCATATTTGCTCAACTTTTTAATTCTTCTCTTAAAGAGATTTTGGTTATTTAGTTTTAGTTCTTGGTAAGTGTTGCACTTGATTTGACTATTTCTTTCTTTAGTATTCTAGGGTACAAGTCTGGTCAACTGAGAAGAAAATAACTTATAGATTTTACAACAATAACTGAAGAGCAATTATTGACTTCTTACCTTCAATGGACAACCATTAATTTCAAGATGTTACCATTAATTTCAGCAATCATTACTACAGCAACAATACATATAGAACACTATTAATCAGGAAAGGTTAATTGATGCACATGCCAAGTTTTGGTTCATTTATTACTTGGTAGTTAAAATCTTAGAGACATATTTTTCATCCATGTTGTGAAATAAGAATTGTCCATTCAAGGTTTAGTTTTTAAAGGAGCTAGAGCTAAACTAAAAACAAGAATTCATTAATTTGCAAAGTGATTTTTAACTTGATGTTAGAGATTTGTATGTTTTGGTTTAATGTGGTGGTTAAGAATGTCAAAAGTGATTAAATGGAAAAACATAGGATGAACACTCACTGTGACTCTCACATGCCGAATGTTGCCTGTGTGCCCCTTGTAACAACAAACAAGAATTAGGAACTTTAAATAATTTGTTACATGATTAATTTGCTTGGGTGATCTAAACTCAACTTGAATGAATGAACCTAGAGTAAATTTAATGGGAATTTCAACGGTAAAAGTCAACAGTTCATATTTGTTTTTAGTAATTAACATGGCTTGATATCAAGAAAATTAAGGAAGTATTAGTAAACTGAAAAACTAAATTTTGTAGATTATGAAAATTACTTTAATATAAACACATGTATGGTACTCATGACATCTAATTTTGTGTTAATTTTAATCTCATTTTCTTGAGCTCAAATCATAAAAGTTTACTTGTCACTAACATACTGACTTAAGAAAACTAACTAAAAAATGATAACAAAGTTTCTTATAAATAGCAAGTTTCACAGACTGTTGATGACAAAGCAGATAATAAGTAAATAAAATTATAGCAATATTTAAATATAGAATAATTTTAGATAACCACACAAAATCTGCTACTGAAGATTTTTTGTATAACCACCTAACAGAATTCACACAATTTCTGACTACAAAACAAAACAATTAAAACTTTTGTTTTTCATAATTTCAAAATTATAGTACTGTAGCATTGTAAACTTGATTACTGACATGAAACATTTACTGGGCAACACTGACATCTGTTGACCATTTAACATTATTAATTCTATAAAATATAGCCCTGTTTATTTTACTTATTTGCTGCAATGCTCTTTTTGATGGACAAAAACTATTAATTTTATTAACAATAAATTTATAGAGAATATAAAATATCAGAATTTGTCCATGTTCACAATTAAAGCAAATATTTGCATAACATTTAATACTATCACAACCAGTCAATAATGTTTCTTGAAAAATATACTAACAAACTGAACACAACATATCTCTCAAGTATTTAAAAAAAAAACAAAGTTTTTTATTTTGTTCAAACAATTTGTGGTAAGGGTTCAACATTTTTAGAGTCTGAGAAGTTTTTGGGAAACTTATGAAGTAATTTGGAAAAAAGTTTGGAAACAGTCAAAGTTTGAACTTTTGAAACTTTTCAGAAAACTTCAGGAATGTTAAAAAAATCCATCAACAAAACTTCAGAATATCACATGCCTGTCAATATAAAGATTAGAATATCTTTCTGTGTTTAAAATACTCGTTCATTTGCTTCATGAACCCATAAGAATCAACACTAAAAGTTTAATCACAATGTGGACGTAGGTTGAAATTAAGTGTTTCCACAAAGCTAGTAAAGTGGGTCTTTGAAGTGTGAATAGCTGTTACTATACCTGGTTTCCCATGGAAAGTATGTGTATCTTGTTTTCCATGGCTTAAGAAAAGCACTGTTCTTCAAAAATTGTTTTGTACCAGAATATGCTAAAGTACAACCATTGACAGTTCATAAACATTTTTGAGTACTCACTGCATAAGGATCCATAGCTGGTGCTGCCGATCTTGGTGCAGCATGAGCAAGTGTTGGTGAAGCAGGAAGTGCTGCAGCTGATCTTGCTGCCATTGATGTGACAACCCTGCGAGCAGGCATACCACGCCCTCTTATGATTGGTGAGTGTCCTCGGAGTATGGGTGCTCCCCTACCTGGATGAGGATGGGCAGGAATGACTCGTGTACCCCTTCCGTGACCAGGGGGGCCTGGGTGTGGGGCAGGGCCAGGGATGTGTCCGGGTGGTGGCACTGGTTCTTCTCCCATCCCACTAAGAATTGCCATTTCACGCATCTGTTCTTGATGTATTTCATCATTTAGTTCCTGAGAAAATTAATGGAAGACATTTTTTCAGCATTGTCTTCAATCCTAGTGTTACAAATCTAGCAGTGTTAGATTGAGACATCTTTTCATTGCAGATTTTGTCAAAGGATACACCCATACATTCTTGCACTAAGCATCAACAATCTCTTATTGAGTTCAACTTACTGGTTTCAGGAATTTCTTGATCTCTTCGATTGCTATTCCAAGTCTTGCATGAGCCTGGCCTGGTGGAGCCTCAACCTCAATCAGTACATGTAAATCATCACTGAGATGGGTATACTTTGCATCACCTGAGGTGCGAAGTTCCTCTTCCTGAGAAGAAAATCAATCCAAGTTTAGAATACAAGTATTATTATTTTTGAAACCATCCCATGATATGAGATACTGGCATTGACCAATGATGTTTCAGGCAGTTTGGAAAGAAGGTAGACTTTTCTTTGTATTAATTAAAGAAGTAATACTTCAAAAACAAAAAAAAATGTCTCCAAATGCATGTAACAGAAAACAATGACCTTTGCAACATTTCTTATACTTAACTTTCAGGCAATCCAAGGCAGAACAGTATCAATGCAGCTAAAATGTCAGGCTTGTTGAGATATATACTATTAGTTATGAATCTTTAGTTTTATTTTGTCTTGAATGAAAAATCAAACGTTCCCCCAAATAGAACAGGAACTAAAAGCAGACAGTTTATCAACAGATCTGTGATCACAACATTATTCCAATAGTTACTGACCAGAGTGTTTCACAATATGTTTTTTTTGTCCGAGGTTGACAAAAATACTTGTCGATGCCGAGGGCAAGCAAAACCTATGTTCCACAAAACATCAATCAACAACAGTTTTGATATCATAAGCTATGTTTAAAATACCGGCAGGTACCCAATAGATAAATGTATCTACAGTGGACCTACAGTAAGTGATAATATTGATCAAACTGCACTGATATTTTTGAAACATTCTGACAAAGAAAGTACAATTAAGAAAGATAGAAACGTTTTCCATATATCATCAAGAGTGATGCAATTAGTTTTAATATCCAACCAGATTGCAAATCTTCTTGCAATAGCATACTAGTAGTCTATGGCTGCAATCAATTGACATACAGTAATCATAGAAACTTCAAGTTTGTTTTGCAACCATGAACACTCCATGATTGGGATTTAAGTGCTTGCTATGAAGTCTGTGGAGAGCTTGGGATAACAGCGGACAGGGCTATGTGTTTATTACAAAAGCAAAAAAGCTTTATGAACTGCAAAGGTGATGCTGGTACTAGCCACAAAATACAGTAATAATACCTTTTCTTTATCTCTCATTGAACCACGGCCAAGAATTGACATTTTTGTTCCTGTGTTTTGTTGAAGCCTCTTGAAGGTATTGCCTTTTGGTCCCAAGAGCTTGCCCACAAAGTTGAACTGAAAATGAATAGTCATTTGTTAAAGTATGAAACCTATAATTTTACTTCCTTATACTCTTATTTCATGAGCCACCAGTAGCTCCAAATAATCTGATCAAAATGCAAGAAAAAGTTATCATCTGATATTCAATTTCAAGCAATATTTGAATACTCAACCTGTTCTCAACCCTTTCAATAACAAGAACAAAGGTTGGCTATTGCTGAGATCTCTCTCCAATTCATGTCTTTGCAGATTTCTTATGTACAGGTAATCAACCATCCATGTGAACTCAGTACTTACCTTTGGAAAATCTTTAACAGGTACCCAGACTTTCTCAGACAGTTTGATTGGTTTGTAGAGTTTTCCCTCATATATGGAGTCAGGATTCTTTCGGTAAGATCTTGGGGGTGGCACTGGTTGAGGGGCCGCCTCAGGAGTCACAGCTACAACCATTGGAGCAGTGTCGCCCAAAGTGCCATTCTCAGCAGCCTCTTCTTCTTTTAAAGCTTTAGGCGACAATACCGGTGGAACTCCACCAGACTGTATTCTATTGATTTCTAAGACAGGATTCAATTGTATTTGTGTGAACAGCAAGACATTACATCTCAAACACAACTAGAAGAAGTGCAGTCACCCATGACTTGTTCATACTTTTTTTGGTGTTGATGCATGCATTTGAAGTGAAGCAAGACTTGCAGCATATCATGAACATCTTGATCTGTGTTATTTTGGGCCAGTCAATAGTTATTGAGGGGGGAAGGGGGATAAAAATACAAGGTGGAGAGGGTCACAATATCTTTACAAGGAAAAAAGAGGGTTCATGCTATATTTTAGCAGTAAGAGGGTCAGAAGAAAATCTATCACAGCATTTTTTAAATAAATCAAAAAGCCCTGTGCAAGAAAGAAAAGAAGGCTCCGCTGACAAGACAATAAGAATAGCTACACACTGGGACCCTTCAGGAAGCAACCATCCAGCAGATTCTACCCCTTGGAAATATCCTTTGGCATGGGGAGCCCATGCTCTCAAAACATGACTTATAAAGTCACCACCTTGGACACTTTGTATTGTCTAGCAGTTTTCAAAGTGTTTCAGTGTGACAATGGATGATTGAATGCTGGACTGAAGCAAAGTTTTAAATTGATATTTGCTTGATATTGATAGTTACAAAACACCTGTCACATTTCAGACCAAACAAACCCTAAGTATCCTGGGAGATATTTTGGTTAGGTACATGTATACATATCTATGTTTTGAGGAATCTAATTAACTGTTGATTTGTTGTTGAAGTAGATTGTTGAGGAGTTTTGTTTTGCTTTTAGCAATCAGTGATAGCTGGGAAAATAGAAGCGTGATAGGAATTCAATTCAGTGTTTTCAAAAAAAAAAATGCTGCCCCACTCTGATTTAATTTGGAACAGCAGATTACCTGGAAATGGTGACAGTAATACAGTCATTGTTCCTTGTCAACTTTGCCAATAAGAGCCTCGGAACAAAATGTTCTAGGATGCAAAATCTTTGTGTCCTTTGTCATATATTGGTTTTGGAGAAAAAATGAATAATGCAAAAAAGCCACACCACATTAAAAAACCCTTGGATTGCAGTATAAAACCGTAATTCTGGTGGCCTAAAGAGAATGAATATTGAAAAAGAAGAAATGAGTTATTTTTCACTTAGCACGCTACCTTTCCACACATGGTAACCCATTGTATGTATGTATGTAATCCTTTATTTAAACACGGTAAAAATCTCTCATAACAAAGTTATGGTTTTCGGAGAAGCTGTGTCCGCTCTGCCACGGTCAATTGCTTACTGAGCATATTGACAGAGGCAGAGCAGAAACAGATATGAAAATAAGAAAAAGACAATCAATGATACAATATAAAAAATTTAAATTTACACATTAGCGCTATTTACACTTATTCTAAAGTTGCACAAGTTTTGAGACCTCCTAATGTCACCAGGAATAGAATTCCATAATGCTGCTCCACTATAACTAAAGCATTTTTTCCCCGAATTCTGTATTGGGTTGGGGTAATATCAAATTGACGTCCGAGTTTCTGAAAGAGTGTTTGTGTCTTTGCTGGGTTCAAAATAACGTTCATAAAATATGCCTAATTTTGTAGGCTGTTTTCCATAGCCCAAAATTTTGGGCCGGCTGTTTTCAAGCAGTAAAGTACATATATAATACTATCACGTGGGTGTGTTTCAGTCAATTTATGGCACACATGTTTTTTTAACCGACCTTTTTTGTGCATGTTGAGTAAACCAGACTCAACCTCATCTCGCCGATCTAGAAAAAAGTGCTATTAAGAAGCGAAAATTTTGTTTTTAGAAACACAATTGATTTAGTGAAAATAACAATTTCGCCGATTAAACTATACTGTGAAAGTAAAAATCGCCGGCAAGGTCCTAAAACTGCCGGCAGCTATTTTGAACCCTGCTTTGAGAAACATAAGAGAACTTTTCTCTCAGATAATTAGGAGCAAGACCATTCGCCTTGTACATCATAATGGCCTTACTACAGATGTGCTTCTGAGAGAGGGTCTTCCAATTTAACTGTTTTAACAGCTTCACAGACCCAACATTATAGTCACTGCGGGTAATCATTTGTGCTGCTCTGTTTTGAAGCTTTTGTAATTTTGCCGATAAACCATTCCCCAGAGAGTCCCGCACATTGGAACAATATTCAAAATATGGCTCAACTAGGGAGTTGTAGATCATGATTAGTGATGGAATATCAACAAAATCTCTTACACTTCTCATCGCTTTCAGAGAAGCAAGAACCTTTTTAATAACATGAGTTACGTGCTCATTCCAAGTTAGACCTTCATCAATGTGAACCCCTACTAATTTAGAGTGCGACACTCTCTGTATATTCACATCTCCTATTCTTATGTGGGATTTTGATCAATTTCTTTCAATCTTTTGATAGAGCCGATTAGCATAAATTCTGTCTTTGTCAGGTTTTTAAAGTTTTTTTAGTATGTTGTTTCCAAAGTCAGGTTATTTCCAAGCCGATCAAAAGTCTATTAAATATAATCGAGTAAAAAAATGCAAATGTATTATTTAAGAACAACAGTGTTTGTGAAAGCATACATTTCTTTCTGAGAGCACAGAACTTACTACATTAGTACATAACCACATGCACCTCGAAGCTCTTGGCTCTCAAAAACGCAATTCCATTTGACAACTGTAATTACTTCATAACATTTGTAAGTACTTCATAACGTTTGTAAGTAATCAAATATTTTTAAAACAGAAACTAACGCACAGACTAAATGTTGAGTTTGAAATTGAATGCAAATTCTATTAAAACTGGGAAATAAACAAAACAAAGACTGTTGTTGGCAGATTGTGCAGCAAACATTAAAACTTCTGTAATACAGTAAATTACTTTTTACTATTCCAGCTAGTAAGTACAGAAACCCGGGAAAATTAAAGAAAGATACAACTTGAACTTGACAAGTTTTAAATATCACAAGGTGATAAGCCAAACCGCAAGCTGAATAACGCATGTACATCACGTTTTTTTTAAGCGCTTGCTCTCGTGATCACATCTCGCTTCTTCCTCCAAATACTTGCAACATACTGAAAACCCTGAATATGGAAGCGAAGAAACGAGAAATAGCAGCAGAAGGATCCTAGCAGAATTTTCCATTGTTACACAATTGAGAGCACACAAAGACAAAGAGAGATTGTGACGAACTTATAAAAAACTGCCTCTCGATAAATGTAACTCGTTTGTTTCCATTTTATCAAGAGAACATGAAAGAAAGGTACGTTTTGAGATACCTAATTAATGAAACAAGTTCGCAAAGAAAACTGAATATTCGAGAAACGAAGGCATGACGCTTTGACGATCGCCAAAAAGCCGAATGGTTGATCGATCACTCAGAAGTTTGAAGTTGGTAACCCTCGGGAACTTGGTTTCAATTTCGTGTTAACGCAGTAAATGCAAAAAACCTCTTAAAACAACGACTCACGAAGTAGCGGATTTTAATACTTTAGGCTGGGGGTAACTGGTAGTTCTGTTTCTGCATGATAGTCGCGATTACGAAGGAATGCATATTTCATGAAAGCAGACCGTGATTTTTGATCGCGGAACTTACCTCGTGTTAATAGCCGCATACAATTCACAAATGATGGGTCAAGGCTGTCCTTCTCCGCCAGAAGTTCTGGTAAATAGCCAGGCCTTTCTTCCATTGCAGAAAAATTTATCAGAAATAACTAAAATCTACAGTACGAAAGCAGAACATGTAAAGAAAATGGATCAAAATGGCGGGATGCCAGTTTGCTGCACGCTTCAGTGAACCAGCCACTACTTTGACTTGCAAATTTTCTTTCTTTTGATTGGCTGGCCATTCAAGTTGCTGCATCATGATTGGTCAAAGTTTCGAAATACCTCACTTTGTTTTCCGCAATATGTCAGGAATCTTGGCCATGAGGCTCGTCAGCACAGGGATACCAGTTGGGTTTACTTCCGTATAGAATGATTTATAAAGGAACAAACATTTAACCTGGGTTGAATATAGTCCACTCACTGCCTTACTGGAATTTCTGAGGAGGATAAAGATCTCATAAGACATGATTGAAAATAGAGATGGGTCTGCAGGGCCGTAGATAGACTCAAAATTTACGGGGGCATTTGCCCTCCCTCCCTGGTCTGCCAAATGTAAATCTATTCCAGAGGAGGGGGTTCAAGTAATGTTGACATTCCTTGCAGGGTGCAACTGAGGTTTGGTCGTTACATGCCTTTTTTATGGAGCAATAATCCAATATGAACCACTTTACAAGCTAAAATGGGTGGAGGGGAGGATGAGCATGGGTGTGGTATTTAAATTCAGACAAGAACATTTATTAAAATTCCCATCCGAGGGCAAATGCTAATGGTCAAATAAGTGATTTATTCACAATAAAAACTTGCCAAAATGATTAAAACTGCCAATTATCTCCACCACAGGCAGTTAATCACTGTCAAATCCCCCGCATATGGCTGCCCCTCTTCCCTCCGCCTCCTCCTCTCCCCCCCCCCCCTTCCCTCCCAGGATTAAT
>JAOBYH010532150.1:0-14847 GCA_025403525.1 Umimayanthus kanabou | reverse complement strand
GGGGGGAGGGAGTAGAGTGCTGCATTGACGTTTAAGCTGCACTAACTAAAAAATCATATATGACCAATATACTTGAAAACATCCTTGGATACAAAGTTACTTAAACTTAAGACTAAGTAAATGAGCGATAAAAAAAAAGCAAATCATAAGGATATGAGGACACACAATAGGTAAGAGCCGAGAAAACTCTGATCTTACCTGAAGAAAATTTTCCCCAACCGCCGGTAAAAGAGTTAAGTCTTAATTGGGTACTAGTCAGACAATTTTTGAAATATGTAGAAAGGCATGTGTCCAATTTTATATCAGGGTAACCCAAGGCTTTGTACATGTTGGCACACATTTTTGTTGAAGTGAAACCAGATCTGCGCACAATAAAATTATATGGAAATAAAAGGTAATTGCTTCCTGGATTGTACCAAAAGCTGAACAATTAAATCAACCATCAGCTAGACCTGTGAAGCAATATTTTGCTAAGGTATATATTATTATTATAAAGATAATTAACAGAACTGATTTTTTTAGGACTATTTCTATCTGTACTGTAACGAAGAATGTTTTTCACTGTGATTGTTTCCTTTAACTGATGCCTTGATATGTAGTTATTATATTTCTGGCGCGTGTGGGAAGTGAATATCGCGCACCGGTAAATACTCCGCTGTATTTAACTGACCCAAGTAACTAATTGCTGCGTGTTGCGTATTTACCGACAGCAAGTATAAACAAAGGAGAATAAAAAATTGAGTAAAAACGCTAAAAAGTTGGAATTGGAATTGTCAATACTAGTAAAGTTTAATTGTGAGTTTTACAATGTGAGCTGATAATTTATTCATATAAGCTAAAAGTGACTTGGTATTGCTTTTTAAGAAACGAGAAGTTTAATATATTGTTTAGCTTATTTAAAATAGCAATAACTGGCCTCAAAAATATCAACATTGCGCCCGTCAGGATGTTTACAATACAAATAGCAGGCGTTGCAGACCGCAAATAAAACTTAATAGCTCTTTCAGATCTCCAAAACGTTTCTCTTGGCCAATACCGCAGTAGTACGTGTTTTGAAATATAGTGATTCAGTTTGTACTTTTATTAAATAATAAAGTTGCTTGATCGTATTTAGCTTTAGGGCTGAATGTTTGAGAACAACTAGGTTATTTTTTATCGGATCAATGCGTGAACAGACCACTGTCAACTAGCAAAACAAATACTCAAAATTCTTATATTTGTAATAATAGCAAAAACTGTGGTTAAAGAAAGTTACTGAATATGTTTCTTTATATAAATATCCGTCAAAGACGAAAGAAGCCCGTGCTAGTAAACAACTAGTACTTCCTATAAGTTGCTGAGAAACAGCTTACCACGTGCAGCCAAAAAATAATTTAGTTGTAGACAAGTCAGTGAAGGAGTTAAAAGCGTGGTTTGTAGAACTCTTGAACTTTCTTTTCCGAGCTTTGCAACTCGCACGATAGTTATCGACGATGTGTGGGGGATTAATTAATCTACAAGTTTGCAATTCATTAATCTAGTTTTCCAAAATATTAAAAATACTAAAAATGGATAGCTTGAGTGCGCTTTCAGGCCGTTTCGCAAAGCCAGTACTCAGTAGTTTGATGTTTTCATGTCGCACAATAATTGAAAAGTAGCACGTACAAAGAAGCGACCGCCGCGCGAAGTTTTGCTAATTTAACACAATTTTGGTGTTGATACAAAACACAATTTCTAGCGAAATATCAAAACAAACTTCGATCTGTCACGAAAACAAACTATAGCCTATTTTTGCAAGTTTTCTTTTACTCCCCAATTTTTTGCGTCTTAGAAATAGTTGGGAACGTCGACTATCATTTTAAGACGAGTTGTGCATTGGTCAAAATCAATTTATTATATGTTACTGTGACCTTCCCCTTGGGTAAGTCCTGCACTACGATTTGCCTTGACCCGGACCATGTTATTGTGATTTGGTATTCATCAAGCCACAAAAAAAACCTTGCATACAAACATTGTATGTTTGAAAGGGCCCCATATGAGGTCTATTCGAGCCAAATGGACTCCCGCAGGTTTATACAGATTACATGAAATATTGCGTGAGAACTGCCTTGGAATCGGTCTTCATAGGAACTGAATTATCTTCTGAAAAATGTGGGCGAGAAAGCTTTACAGCGACTGTCTAAATGCACTTTTTCTCACTTTAAGATCGAGGCGTTTAGCTTCAACAAAGCGATTATTTGATGCTAAATCACATGCTTCCTCTACTGAACGCGCAGAGTCCCGCAGTGAACCAGTTTCTTAGTCACGCGACTCTGGTAACAGTCTGAGTCGTTCAAACAGTCAATAAAGCTTCGTGTCAACAGACTATTTTTTGGGCAATAACCACACAGTTGAGAACAGTTTGTTGGCTTTGTTTACTTAATGTTTTCGACACGGTGGGTGTGTTTTAGCTCGGCAGATCACCTGAATTTGCGTGTATAGAGGTTCCGAGTGTAGCTCCGTGGAGGTATACAGGCGCGTTGTTGCTAATTTTGTTTTTAACACGCAATGAGCGAATTTATTGCACCAATAAATATGGCGAGATGTTTATCAAACCCCAAACAGCCAGCGTGATGATTATCTCATACTCGATCAAAGCCTTCAAAAAATTTGAAGCAAACAAATTTATGTCCGTTCTTTCTCCGCCTATACAGTTATGTTACTGTACAGAACGCAATCGGCAAGACCCCTGCGCGACCGTGCACAAACACTTGAAATTAGCGACCAATACTAAGGCATACATTTTACCCCGTACAGTTACTCAAAAGACCAACCGCAAGGGCTGTCTCCTTTAATTAGAATTGTTGTTTAAAAAACCCGGATCGCAAATTGCGTAAATTATCTTAGTTTTTTGGATGGCGGGATCTCAGAACACGTGGCTTCCGGTCGCCTTGAACAGGAAATGATTACCAACTTGCCCATCGATAGAACTGACATGAAGGATTTCATGGTCAAATGTGAGCCTCTCTGGTTTCCGAAAAGTGCTCTTATGACAAAAATATAATTGCTGAATTGTCTACCGCGAATAATTACTATGACATGTATTAGTACATAATTACAGTTTGTTGATCGCTTGAGCGTACGCCATCTCCATGCGGGAGGGTGGTGATATTTATTTCCTCTCCGATAAACCTTGCTGCATACTTTTAGCATATTTGCGAGCCAAGTTAAATATAGAAAACAAACTCGGCTTGCCTTTGAACGTACGGATAGTGATTAAATTGAAGTTGTTTGTCAAAATTTTGCATTTGCCATGGTAAGTTTTACCCGAAGGGCTGATATACGACAAGTGCTTTTGCAAAGTGTCACTTTCACAAAGCACTTGACACAATGACTCGCTAGAATTGTCTGAAAGTGGCTGTCATAACAAGCCAATGAGTTAACACTTGCGGTCTTTTACAGGATTCAAACGACGGCCGCTTTAATATAACTTATACAGCGAATATCATTATAGAATTATAGTTTCGGCGCGAAATTGTGATGGAAGAATGAACCCAATGTTTAGCTAGGCTCTTATGATCGAATTGTTTGGTGTTAAGTACAAATAAAGCTATCGCATTATATAATAGGTGAGAACGTCCCAATAAAGCCAGAGATCTAGCTTGTTGAAATAGGATTATACAATTATCGTTGCCAAGTGTGTTCTTGGCACCTTTTTTGTGTAAGTGTCTCCTAACCACTGTTTGAGTTGTATAAACTTATTAAGATAAAACGGATAATGAATAATCAATTCGAATTAATGCGTAAGTTGTTATCATTCGATCCACTGCGGTGGGCAAGGGTTCAAGCATTTATCAACTGAACGCTACAAGACACGTTTCTTCTCGGCGAGCAAGGAAGCTTTTTCACAGCTCAACTCGTTGACAATTTTAATAATAGTAAGCACTAAAACGCGCCAATGGGGTCACAGATCGATAGAAACTCCGCAGGGGGGAATGAGACTCGTTTAACCGTCAAAATAGGCAATTAAAATTCTTTAGTTTGTCGTAGCATCTGCAAACCTCCCCCTTAATCAAGTTGTCCTCAAAAAATAGATAAATATTTGAAAATTATTGAGCGGCGGTTAGGAAAACACTGTTGACTTTGTCCAATTAATCCTATTTTCTCGAGTGGAAGGCCTCCTTAGGAGGAGTTTAACAGCAAAGTGGATAGGTGTTGAGTACAAAATTGAAAAATTGTTTGGCTTTAATTGCGAATAAGGTCAGAGAAAATAAAAAAAATCGCTGCTATTGAAACTACAACAAAAGGAAAAATCCGATAGGGCGAGGATATAGTGAAATATTTATGAGCGAAAACAGCCTGCAGGCGTAAAAGCGACTGATTGGGTGCTAGTATATCAACAAGGGAAACACATGCCAATCAAAAGGAACTAGAAGTCGGGTTACAATAGAGAACAGAGTCCCGCTGTGAGGTGGAACGCATTCACACTCCATATGTGCGCTTCGCTGAACATCCAGCTAAAGTTGTCAAAGCAGGTCTAGAAGGAACGACTCGATCGCCTTTTTTTCGGGGTCGTGATCTGACAGAGTACACAAAACAACGTGCTCGGCGCTTATTCCTCAACAAAAGGCAAGACCGCCAGCCAATTTGATAGCAGTGTGAGTCGTGCCGTCCAAGGGTGACAGATATTTGGTGCTCTGAGGGATGATTGAAACAGAGAATTAAACAAAGAACTATTTCGGTGAATTCATTTACAAGTGCCGCGGTCAACTCTCACGCAACTTTGTTTCTACTCGAGGAAATCACGCCACCAACACAGTAGTTTAGATACTGCCCGGTGCGATGAGCTCCAGTCAAGAATCGTACTCCAGCTCGGGCACTTCCCAATATCACTACTCGCCGGCCCAGTTATCGCGATCAAACCGAGCTTCGACTCATGAGTTGATGTTTGCTGGACAGGACTCGTTTGCCGTGCCACAGAACTCTGTTGTTCGCCAGCCCAGCAATGATATAAACTCTGTTGAACCTGCTACTCCGAGACCAGGCCAGACGAACCCGCGAAGCGGTCCCTCGCAACACAACATGTTCCCAAGCTCCGCGGTGCATCAGCTGTACCCTCCGCACTACGGCGGCCTCTCTGAGCCACGTCGAGATGCGAGTAACGGCTCTCCTCACGGGTTCTTCTCCGTTGCACACGCTCACGATCCTTCTCCTGTTAGCGGAGCTCACAGCCATGCCTTCCCTCCCCCAGGAGCGGGCACTTACTCGGGCGCTTACAGATATGGCAAAACAAGCATGGATTTTTATCCCCGCACAGAGGACAAACTGGAGACTCACGGCCCACACTCACAGTATACAAACCCTTTTGGCACGCCTCGATACGAGTTCATGCAACATCCAGGGCTTGCAGTTCCACCGAGTTTTCTTCGCCAGCCGTTGAGTCATGTTGTTGTGTGCGAGTGGATTGAGCCCGGCTCTAAAGGAAAACCATGTGGACGGCAATTCTTTCGAATGCATGACATCGTGGCTCATCTGTCAGAAGATCATGTCGGAGGACCGGAAAGCTCATCCCATGTCTGCTTTTGGAAAGACTGTCCTCGCAATGGACTGTCTTTCAAGGCAAAGTACAAACTTATAAACCACATCAGAGTCCATACTGGTGAGAAACCATTCGCTTGTCCTTTCCCCAGTTGCGGAAAGCTTTTCGCTCGCTCTGAAAACTTGAAAATTCACAAACGAACTCACACCGGAGAGAAACCATTTGTCTGCGAATTCCCAGGCTGTGATCGAAGATTCGCCAACTCGAGCGATAGGAAAAAGCACTCGCACGTTCATACATCTGATAAACCATATATCTGCAAAGTGGAGGGTTGTAACAAAAGCTATACACATCCGAGTTCGCTGAGGAAGCATATGAAGTTACACGCCAAGCCTTCGGAGGCAATCAATTCCGGTGGTTCCCAAGAAGATGGCGGGGCTTCGACAAAAGGTAGTTCACCCAGCTTCCCAGGACAAGCCTCGAGTTATCCTGCTCCTATGAGCGAGTGGTACAACCGATTTCCTACGGGCCCCGCTCATGAACACTTTCACATGGATGCTGGCTCCTACTCTGTAGGCCAGTCATCGCTAACTTCTTACTGACAGAAATACAAAACAGCTGGCTCAATGATTACTTTGCCTGTCAGGATTAATAGGTTTTGCCAAGGAAGAACACAGTGAGAGTATGGCTTTCCAGGTCAATATAGCTCGCTTTAACTACACACTACATGATAGTTACTAGCTCCGGGTTTTGCCGATATTGGACCAGCTTTGAGTGACTGACAAACATTGTCTTTGAGTGTTTCAAGCATTGTCCGATATAAATAAACCAAAAACAAGAACGAGTTCTTATCTAGGGGTCTTTAAAACAACCCAACTTCCGCGAGCAACCATGGAATTGCAGTTGAAATGGGATCGGATTTGCTATTATACTACAAGTATAATTTCCACACTCTTAAAGTTTCCTGTCAGATCAGGTGGAACAGTTGACATCGTTTAAATAGCTGGCAGCAGGTTCACAATTTTGAAAACTTGAACGATTTGAAACAGTGCTATATTTAATTTTGATCAAACTTGAAAACACTTTATCAAAAAGCCACGAAATACTCGAGGCAGCAGTCAAACTGTATCAGATCAGTGTTCTTAACACATCTCTGAATGCCACGTGTTTTTTCGTGAAGGACAATATTTTTATATGCTGAGAACAGCAGATTTTACTCTAATTTCCTTGTACAGAAAAATACCGCTATTCACAAGATAAAATATTATGTACATAGGACATATAATTTCCAGATAGGAAGATTCCGACGAAAGATTTACCAAATATTGTCTCTTATGATATCACACTTTAGAAATTGCATCGAGCACTCACTATCACTGTATATGTTGAAAAAATATTTCGATGAATTTATTGTATATTTCTCGGGGAATGCACAGAAATAAACTCAGTATTATAAACAGGAAAGATAGCTGATGCAGTTTTTTTTCCTTTGTCATTAAATCATATTTCAAGGATCAGTTCTTCAGCGTCATTGGAGGTGAAAACGAAACTAAGAGGTTTAACGGGGGAAGGAGATGTCACAGGTGATGATGACAATGTTGTCCAGTGCGATGACAAATCGTGTTAACGCGTAAAATAGTGAACATCTAGTTCCCTGATCTGTAAACTGTACCTGTCTATGGCTTTGCGAGGCAGGGGTTATTGACAGAGCCGGCGAGAGAAATGCGAGAAAACCCTCACTATTTACATTTCTAATTAAATGCTGGAGGAAGTGATTAGTGCACGAGAGAGCCGATGTTAAACCATGTTATCTCGCGTGATATCTCTCGATATTTGCTCTCTACTCGGCAAAAGTAATAGTGCCGTTAAGTTGTCGAGTCATTTATTATTCTCGAGAGGTATCAAATTTCTGTTTTTTGGTTAATGTGAACAGCTGGGCTACATTTCACGAGGTTCTATAAAACGTAGGGCTAAATTATTCCTCGCATCTTCGTGTGAGTCTGTTCTATAATTAATTAATCCAAACTCGGTGGACGCATATAAGTTCTCGATGTTATTGAATATTGAAATTGAAATCCCTTTAGTAAGATATTTGTTTTTTGGGCAAGCAAAACGGGAAAAACTAACATAGTTAAGTAAAATTCCTTGAACCAATTAGTTGTGTATACTCGAGGGGCTCAGTGTTTGGGTGTTCGAAAGGATACTTGGCAGAACGAAGGCCGAAAGCCGGCGTGTACAAAGAACTTTATTTTGTTATTACTCTTCATAATTTCTATGTTGTGCCCAAAGGCGGTTCTTAGTAGCGACCAAATTTGCATGTCGGCTAAACAGCGAGTGGCCGCAGTTTTCCTGTGCCAACAAAAGCAGGCAAACAGAGCAATCGAAGACGGACGATAGAAACGTTTGAAGACAGAATACACACTGTTCACTCGGTGACGCAAAACAAAGCCTTTTCACAACAACAAGTCCCACTTGTTTGTGTGAATGGATCCATGAGTCAGATTAATTATACCCCTCTAGAGTAGTTTATACTCGCGTTCCCTTTGTGTTTTCTCTCGTAGGTATAGGACAGTGCTATACGAACGTGTTCACACTTTAGGATTGGGGCTAAAATGCCATAGTACCAAACCCCAAAATGGCAGCTAACAGAAAAATACGTTTAGAAACTTGTCAGCATTGAGGGGGCAACTGTGATACGAGTTAGACAAAGAATCGGAGCGTTCTAAACTGCATGATCTCCACGACCCTGGATTCATGCTGCGAGAATCAACTGAAATATTCCAATCTTAGCTGTTTCAGTTAGTCCGTAACCCCGCTTAATAGGGTAAACTGCCATACATCCAGTGCGAAAACTTCGCCCGGTATCCCTTGTGGATATGTGGGGCGTTAAGAGTCATTAGCTTAACACAAACGCGTGAAAAATGAACGATAAACACTTATAGAAAGTGTTGGTATGAATAGATCAAAGTGCAAGAAGCTAATGGTACCGTTTGCTTGAAACAATCGTGGTCATGAGAACAGAAGAATCTCGTGGCTATTCTTTTGGCAGCGTCCTTGCATTACGGGTTCTCTCACACGACCCACTCGGACCGAGTACAGCTAAAATAAAAACTGATCATGAGATCCAAGGACACACAAGACGGGCGAATATAGGTCAGTTGACTTTAATTGGTGTTTGCATTGATTCTAGATGTGTAAAGATACGTGTTTTGAAATATTGGCTTTGCTACCGCTTACATGTCACAGCTCAGTTGAGTTTAAATTGGACGATTAATTTCGCCCAATCTTCAATGCAACATTCCTTTAGCTTCCTTTGTTAAATTGCTCAATTGAAATGGATTCTCCTTCAGTTGACACGATTAGACTTTCTATCAAAGTAGCAAACGCAACATCTCGAAAGCTACACACGAGCTAAGTGTATATTTATCAGTCAAGCGAATAATCTTGAATATTTGATATTCATCCTTACATTACTTAATGGCTGACATTTATAGATCACTTTAGAACTCGAAAGTGCATATTCCATTTATCTGCGAGTTATTAAATAAATTAGGGGGACTTTGGGGAAAAGTAATTTACGAATTAAGAAAACAACCCTTTTGTTCAGATTCATTGCTTTCTACCTAACTTCCCACGCATTGCAAGTGTTACTTCTAGTTCACACAAATATACAAGATCTGTCGAACAATGAAGGTTTGAAACCCACTATGGTTTCTCGGCGACCGGTAGTCAACAACCAAAACCTGGCTCATCATTATAACACGAAATTATTTTCTATCTGCTTTGGTAGCCACAGTAACCTTGCAATCCGTCCCGAAGCTAAAGATGGAGCAACATTTTCGTATACTGAGAATGTTTTATTTGTTTTCCAAGTTTGCGCTGACATTGAAAAACCGATGCCCTAAGAATAGGTATTGATTTATGGTTTTTCGCGTTCATATGAAGGTTGACATGACGTAGGGTGGGTTCTCGAGTCTAATCTTTTGAAACACAGTAATTTCACTAGAATTGACCACATTAGGACATTTTTATTGAGGATTCGAATTGAAACAATAACATAATTCGCTACTTATTTGTATCGTGCGCGCAATTTATATAGAAACCCTGTTTCATGAAAGATTCGATAAATGTTGAGAATTTGAAAAGAGTTCCCTAATATGCAGTATTCTATTTCTTAAGCACAAGAAAATTAACTGAACTGGGCCACACACTGACTCCTTTCTGACTTAATAAACAGATAAACTTGCGGGGACACGCGATAAGATTTTCATTGTTTGAAAACGAACGACTGTCGTTCTTCACAAGATGTTCCCTAACAGAACGTAGGAGCAGTTCCCTTGCTAGCTAGCAACCACGTTTTCATTTATCAAACCTTTTCTCATTATTTTCTTACTCTTCGACTTGCCTTTGACAATGATTTCTTGAGATAGCTAATACAAACGATTTAAACTTCGCTCAGATGTCTAATCGAACTGATGTTAACATGGTTCAATCTGTATGGGCTTTTCGTTGAGATGGAATTGTTCACGTTGTATGTTTTATAGAAAAGCGTTTCACGTTCTGTGATACATTCTTTTTGTTCCAAGCACAATGTCATCTCGTATGCTACAATAACGACAGGATTGTAAAGTGAACTGCTTCATGAATAGATTGACCAAAACTAAGGACAAGACTGGTGAGTTTTGAAGATTCATGAAAAAATATCACTCTTTGTATAAAAGAACCAAATGTTTAAGTTCCTCAGTTTGTCATGAACAACAAAAAAGTTGCCTTATTGAGGCTGTGCAGAAATATATAACTGGATCGTTCACACATACTAATCTTTTAGTGCAATCAAGCGTTGGATGGACCCCCTCTGAACTAATGTGTAGCAGTCACTATATATTAAATTTAAGATATATTGGTATTCTGCAAACCAAAAAAACTAAAAGTTGCCTTTCGCAAGGCACAACTTGAAAGTAAAAGAAAGAGTACTGACGAAATCATTGGAAGTTTCGAAAGCCAGGCTAAATATATCTCAGTAAAAAGTGAAGCAGAAAGATATTTCGCGTTTTAAACCGAATAAAATCACTTCGTATCCGTAAATTTTCAAAGGAACAGGTAGTCAACTATATTCAGCAGGATGCTTTTGTTTATTTATATAACGCTTGGCACTCGTCTTCCCACTGGTACTGAGCTGAGTGAAGGAGTGAGTCAAAAGCAAAAGGATTTCAAGAAATTCTTAAATCGTGAGGTCTGACCAATATAAGGAATCTATTCAAATCCAAATAGCTTGTTAGTTTTTACAATTTGTAGAACAACTTCCCAAATGATCACGTAAAACTCGATGTTCAGTGATTTTACTCTTCAAGTTAATGTCAAGATAACAGCAGTAAAAAAAGGCAGAAAAAGACTTGTTTAAAAGAAAGTCGGTGCCAGTATCATAAAAGTTGTGAAAAATACGTGGCTAAATCTCCAATCGAGATGAACCGGTGGTTGTGTTGTGAAACTCCGAACAACAATATTCTAATAAAAGAACAAGCACAGTGGACTGCCTGCTTTCCCCAAGTCATTGTTAAAAGCTATGATCGCCCTCAGTTGCATCGGGCCAAGTTGTGGCTTAACTGACTGATAGAGTTATACTATAACCCAACAACAAAGTTTGTCAGCGACATTGATATATAAGGGTAGCTGTTTTGTCAATACTTTTATATCCAGAATTGTTTGCTTGGGATGTTTCGAAAAAAATTGAACACCGGTTGTAGTGGTTTCAACTAATCACTTTTTCCATGCAAACTGAAAACGTGGTGCTTAAATATAAAGTTCTATCGAAGCAACAGCTTAAAAATACATGGAAGAAAAAATAATACCACTGTTAAGTCTTGTTCTGTCTATCATGAGACTTGAATCCCAACGCTTGAACATAAAAATCACCGAATTTTGAAAAATGCAATTTAATAGTTATGTGATAACAGTCACGAACACAATATTTTGCTGCTCTAAGTTCTTTAAAAACTGCACAAGCCGAAATCAATTTGAGTGTTAAGTATCAGTACGAGCAACGAATTGGCACAGTTTGGAGGGAGGAATGCTTCAACTCTGGTAATAAAGTAGAATTACTGCAGGTTAGCGAGAAGAAAAATACCCGGCCGATCGGTAGCCTATGTTCATGAAGACTGGTGAATTCAAAGACCCAGTTTATTTCTTATTCCAACTGAAAAAGTCTTACTTTGAGCCGCTGGGAGTTTTCAGCCATGCAGCACAAAATTGTATTTAAGTTTAAATAAGAATCCATACCAAACTTTTGCTGTCAGAAACTGAAAATATAGCCCAAAACACTAATATTTAGTCTTTACAAACTTGGGAAGGAGCCGGGAAGGAGAGTAGGAACATGGACATAGTAAATTCGAAATGAAGATTCTTCCAGTTCTACCGGTTAGTGACTTTGCAGTAAGCAAGTTTAACCATTGAGTATATTTGCGTACGCGGTGCAAAAGTTAAATTACCTGAAAATTGATCCATGATATTTTCGCACCTTTTAAGCTTCAAAGCTTCTAAATATCAAGAGTACAAAAAGGGAATTATTGCACAACAAACTGGTATACAGCCAGTCTTGACTTGTATTCTTCTTCTTGTAAATTTCTAGATATGGGTGTTTAACGATCAGTTTCACATTTAAATTAAGCTGTAAGAATAAAGACAAAAATCTGAAAATGGTAAAAGCTATGTTTGGTTCGTTCAAACTAAGTTGGAGTTTAAACTGGTGAATAGTGACTAAGCGTGGGTGCTCGGGTGTTATTTGTCAATGATAACTAAAAAGTAGCTGGTAGAAGTTTGTGGGTAAAATTAATTGGTGACACAAAGTGTAAACATCATGATTGCGGTCGTTGCGTTTTAAATTGTATATTATATTAAGATGGCAGTAAATGTAGGGAGCTCATGCTTGTAGTCATAAATGTATGAATGTTTTAAACGTAAAGAAGTTTATAACACTTTACACTTTAGAATTTTGGTTCAAAGTTTGTGACCGTTTCAGCTAACTTTGAAACTTGACTAATAAACACTTTTTCAAAGACAGACAACGTAGCTTTTTCAACCAATTACACAAAGAACTCAATAATACTTTATTGAATTGAACAAGTCAAACACTGCATAGCTTGGTCTGTAATGCTTCGACATACAAACTCCATTATTATACAGTTTCAAGTTTCTCATGTATATATAGATAACATGCGTGGTTAAGGTTTATAGTAACCGTCACAATTTAACTAAAGTTCCCAACATATACAACTTGAAAAAATATATATTGTAAACCTTATGGAGTTAAAGTAACTCAGTTTAAGTCATAATACCTCAACATTATCGACTTTAAAACCCACAAGATCCCCTACTCACTGACTGAAGAAAAAGTCAAGCAAGTAAACATCTGCCCCCATATGCTTTGCACGCTCTAGTTACTTTATGGTGGCAGTAGTATATAACCGCCACAAAACTTAGTACTAAAACTACCTTACATTTCTTGTTTTAAATGTGTTTTTACAGCAGGTGCAATAGGAGTTTTGGAATATATCTCTGAAAAGCGCAGCTGAATCGTGTCACTTTTGTAAAAACTCGATTGAATCATTGCTTCTCAGCACATCATGGAAGCCGTCTGACAAGAAACAAAAGCCAAGCTTATTGAGCTCTCAGTTGTGAACTACTACTTCTTCTTCCCTTAACATACATCTCACATAAATATCCACACTTTCCTCAATTTTGCCTAATCGTATCAGGGTTCAAAACTGAATCCAATACCAGCGGCGAACATAGTCAATATCGTCTGGCCACTGAAACCCTACTACCCTTTCATGTGGCGATTTAAGTCGCCTTATGCTTGGTACAATAGACAACCAACTGCTTCCAACATTTTCGTGCTTTATCCTACTGTTTGTTTGAAATATGAAACGTGATCTGCTAAACCCCACTTGAAGTTGAACAAACAAGATGGCTATATTTTAATCCACTTTTAAAAGAACTGAGAACATTGCCAGAAAATTTGAAAATCGATCCGGTTTAAATTGATTTTTCTCACTGAGGAAAACCATAACATTCATTATCGATGTGGATGCAAACAAAACCTAGTTGGAATTCCGTCAACTTAGGCTTAGCTTACTAATGCTATGTCTACGATGTTTCAGATAATAAACAATAAGAGATCATTTCTAGTAAGTTTAGTTTCAGGACGGAAAAGCAATTTAAGGCATGGAGAGATTGTCCAGAGATGTTTCAAACTTCTACTTGACGTGACGCCATACAATCTTTTGTTAATTCGTGTCAAGTCTTCATAGTAAGTTATTGGTTTGGGGTGAAACGCAACGTTTTTTTATATTATTATTTGCTTGAGTTTATTTCAACATCAAACACGACAAACTGTTAGCGAAGAGTTTTCTCTGTCCTTTTATTACATCACTATAAAGAAACGAACAAGAAACTCTGAAAACAACTACAGTGGAGGGCGTTGTAATTCTATTGAATTGCTTGTACTGAGTGCTACGCTGGAGTTCAGTTGGTTCCAATGTCGGTAGCGAGAAAGCGGTACTGGAACCTTCTAAAATCTGGTTCCATATTTTCTTTTTAGCCAGTTCGTGTGATATTTGTATGCGAAGCAAACGCTTTATATATTCAAAGCAGCTGCCTCGCACAAGCAGTTCTCTCGGTAACTTTGAGGCCGTCCAAATGTGAACTTTTCTTGAATACCATGTTTGTCCTATGTCCTCGTCCTGTTGCTCTGTGCTCTTTAAATATCCGGCGGTTTCAGTGAATGAGCTCAGTGTTACAAGCGCCCACAGACTGGTTTGCCAGGACATACTAAACTGAAGTCCTTCCGACATTTTTAAACAGACAAAAAAGTCAGACCTTAGTTACTTTAATTTGTTTAACTATGTCGATACTCTATCAGTTTCGTTATACCTCCGTCAAACTTTATTTGATATTGATATTGTTTCTTAAAAGTAAGTGTATATTCCTTACTTAAATTTAAAAACCTGCAAGCGATGAAATGAAAATATTTTCCAAGGCGGACCAGCAAGCTTGATATACTTTGTTTGTTTAGCACTGATCTTAGTCTTTATAGAACTCCAATGAAATTTTTAACAAAAATTGCTTTCAAAACAGTATACATCCATCCATATATAATAATCAGCTAGTCGAGATACAACTCAAACCTGTTGAAGATCGCGATTGCCTTTAAATTTGAAGGGAAAACAAGCAGGAAGTAAAACAAGTAAGGGAGTAAGTGGTAAATTCCACAGTTCTTTATATTCAGGATAGACATGCAAACTGACAGACATACCTATGGATAGATAGATAGATAGATAGATAGATAGATAGAT
>JAOBYH010531039.1:0-14851 GCA_025403525.1 Umimayanthus kanabou | reverse complement strand
TTTCGACCGTCCGCTCATAAACAGGGTCTCAAATTCAAAGATTTTCGAAGATTTTTTATAAACAGGGTCTAAAAATCGCGCATTTTGACGAAAAAATGAGTGGAACTTGACCTGAAAATCATAAACAGGGTACACCAACACCTACGATCCCACACAAATGTCTCCGCAACATAGAATTTGAAGGGAGCGGGGTGTTTCAACTATTCCCATCGCTGGTAATCTAGTCTACCCGCCAACCTACCAACATTTTAGTTCATACATGTACTGATCCATCTATCTACCTACCAGCCATTGTACCAACAATCTTATTAACCCACCAACCTTCATCCTTTCTCAGGGCTATGTACGTCTGGCCCTGACGCGTCTTCCCAGCTACCTATTCTAAAACATACCAATTCAGTCTACACTGTTACAGCTTAACAATTTACAGGGCCGTACCAAGCGTCAGGCAGGGGGGGCAACCCCCCCCCCTTAAATTTTGGACCGGAAGTTAATTAAAGAGTAGTTTTCTTCAGTACAATGCAGTGATCAGTTAGCAGGGCCGCAGCTAGCGTCAAAATGTCCCCCTAAATGTTGAGTCTAGCTACGGCCCTGATTTAGAAGACGGAGCAACCTTTGCTCCTTTGAAATGAGTGAGACTGTTGACAAGAGAAGCTCAGCAAATTAAACGTCAACTCTCATCGAAATTTTGAACATTTTCAATGTTGGCGAGAGCGCTGGAGAGTACTAGGGGTGTCGAATGGTCTTGCGAGCATTTGCGAGCATGCGAGCACTGTGCTTATTTTTGCGAGCACGAGCAGTTGTGAAATTTTTCTTGCGAGAAGAGCATGCGAGCACTTGCAAAAATTTTGCGAGCTCGAGCAAGCGAGCACCCGTGTAATTTTTGCGAGCAGTTCGAGCAAAGGCCAAATTTTGCGAGCACCGGTTTTTTTAAAATTGAGTTTGAACTCTATAAACTCTCGTTTGACCCCTCATTCACAGGAAGTTTAGATCTATTTTAAGACGAAACGCTGCACAGCACTCACAATTGAGAATACGTGCTCCATGAGTATCAGTGATAATGTTAACTTGATACGCTTTTTTCCAAACATAACACAAATATTGTTTTTTCCCGTGTTTTCAATTTCAATATTTTGTAGATAATTATCTGTAAAAGAAACTTATGTAAACAAATTATGTCCAGTGGGTACTACAATCAACAAAACTGATTCCTCGCACGTATCTTCAAAGAACTTACGTTTGGCCGAAGATTAGGAATTATACAGAAGGTCAAGGTTATAAATAATTGGATTGATAACTTAACTGACTAGAGAAAGCACACAGCGACATATTTTCCATAGACATTTCCCGAAGATTTTCCAAAGAGTTTCAATTTTGACAATTTGCGAAGATCTTCCGAAAATTTTCATAAATCAAAGAAAGCTTCCCAAAACATTTTTCCGCGGCATTATCCGAAGTTCTCCGACGATTTTTCTAAAACCTGTGTATTTTGTCTATATCTGCTATTATATAAAGAAGCAACAAAAAATTAAGTTAAGACTCTCCCTAATTTTTTCCGTTACCGGCGTTTCTAGTTAATCGTCAAGATAGGGTGGTTCGGGAAAACGAAAAAGCGAAAAACAGCCCGGGGTTGTTTATACGGAAGTAATTAAACCAATATGTGCTGGTTTGTGTAAAAAAGATTTTAAAAAGCGCTGATCTAAATTTAATAAGGTAGCTAGTTGTTTATAAAAATCAGATTTCGCCAACTAGAATTAGAATCAGTTATTGTTCTTAAACTGTCGACTCGTTCTCAGAAATGACACTTAACAATGAATGATCGGATCAAAATTGGATATTAAATGTTTGACAATAAACGGCTTTTATTTCATATATTTGCTATTTTAACTTCTTTTATGAAAATCTTCAAGGTAGGCAAAACATTTATGGATGGCCCAAGCTTTCACCGTCATAAATACAAACTTTTCCCGAGGACTTATCAAACGGGTTTCTCGTGACATAAAATAATAGTGCTTGACAGCGTAGTAGGATCTAGCTGATACCTGCTGTAAAATATTCAGTCAGATTGCTTAGCAATTATAAGGGAAGGAAGAAATGTCATGGTTAGGGAAGATTAGTGTATTTTCCTATACGAACGTGTATTTTATTGGCCGAGGCTGAACGTTTTAATTTTTTAAGGATTGTTCTTATGTTCTTGATATATATTGTGCCTGTATAGCTGTTCCCAATATGTGATGCGAGTGCCTGTTTATGCTCTTGCGTGATATAGACAAATGTACCTTCAGCTAAACCGGATTACTTTTGTACCGTACGCGCGTTATAAAAACCATAGCGGACAGGCATCTCAGGCCAATTTTCACTACTAAATTTGATAGTCTAATAGCGAGATAGAAACCTTTAGCTTTGTTTGAGATAAGTTTACCGGAAACATTTGTAAGATTGTCGTAAGAATGGCAACAGACTAAAAATTTTGCTTAAGATTTAGCTTAAAAGAATTGCTTAAAATTTTTGCAAAGTTTCTCAGTGGTGTATGAGCCGAGAGAACGGGTAAATGTCACATGCTTAATCCGATAAGATAATCTTTGTTTGTTCGTCTGACAAAGTCAACAAAGTTTATACGGTTTTTTTTGTGTTTTATATGCTATTAAATAATTGCTAATAACATAAAATCAAATTTACATGTACAAACACTGTTGTATTTCTTGAAGACTCGCCGGGTTGTCCATCTAAGATAAAGAGCCTAGACCGATTATCAATAGTATGATTTTGGCGCACAAGTTGTAGCTCACGCAGGGCCACAAAATCCGCGATTTTCGACCATACAAATGCTGTCACCAATCTATGTGTGACTTTAGTATTGTCTTGTTCTTATCCGTTCAAAATTGCACATACTGATTGGTGCAAAGGGCGCACTCTTTTTTAAAAGACATGGCTCCCGCAGAATTACACAAAAGCTGATAAAAGTGTCAACAAAATTAAATCCGGTTGCTCCATTTTAATGTAGACTCGTTATCTTGATCACGGATAGATGCAATTGAAAAACATTCAGTTTTAAAATTCAGGCACTAGGCCAAATAAGAAAAACTCCCGCCGGTCCCGGTTTCTCACCAGCGCCTTCACGTCAAAGCTATTGTCGCATCATTTACTTTTTTTTTCATTTTTCTACATTTAGAAAAACTTTTTCCGAGAATGCTCTTTCGATCAAAGCCGAGCAATATCAAGGCTACCGGTTTTTTGCTTTTCGCTAATTAGAAACATGGCAATATGGAAATGACAGTTGTATATTTCGAATAAAATTTATTCAGTTAAATTTGCTCGTTTATAGGACGTTGACCAGTATCAACGGATGTTAAAATAGTCTTACTGAAAGAAAAAAACGCATGCCGCTTTTTACACTTTTAAGAAAATTCTGATGACAAATTAAAGCAGGGAGGTTTTTGTTTGGCCTAAATGGATGTTAACGTGGTAACTACTATCGTTGCAGTGTTTTTCAAAATAAAATATATAAGCTATAATTTAGCTTGTAGGGACCGGCCAAACTAAGTTCAGCATTCTTTACTGATGTATAAACACCTTGCCACTTACACAGTCCAAAACCTGCACCATCTTCCCCACCCCCATGATCAATGTTGTGCCCTCTGTCGGCTTTAGCAGAAAAGGGTAGAAAGGGGGAGAGGAGCTGAGGAAAAAATGGCTTATTTTGCCAACAAATATGACTTATTCACCTACAGTCCGTATAATTGCTTATTCACCTATTCAATTCAAAGTCACTCACGTCACGAGATTCGTCAATGTCCTTGTATTCAGAAGCAAGCCATTTTATTATTCATTAATAAAGGGGGGAACTAGGCGGCCAAAGAAGCAGAAAAATAAAAATTACAATATATACAGAGCTTTGCATGCAGTCAGGATCATAAGCTTGATCACATCACATCAGTGTTTTAAAAATGACTGAAATCAACTACAGTATCTACAGTGGCTCCTAGTCAAAGTCATGCTCCGGGGCATATTTCTGCTTTTACTGAATACTTAAGCAGGTTTACTCCAGAAAGTCTTATAACTGAATAACAACTGCACAACATAAACACTTGGTACTGTAATCGACTACCGCTCAACAACTGGAAAAACTGAAATATTTCATAGAGAGAGGAGTCAAATACTGGAAGGTATTTACCTGCAAAATGAATAAGTGTCTTTTGAACATTTAAAACTTACATTATAGTTCACCTCCCTGGGGGTGTTATAGAGCTGCAACCACTATAATTAGAGAGGCTTTGTTAAATTGTTATTTATTTTTAACATTTTTCAAACAATAAAATGCAAATAGCAATTTTCCATTGAGTGTAAAAAGGTTTTTAAGTACTTAAGATATGTATGTATGTACATGTATATATGTATGTATGTATGTATGTATGTATGTATGTATGTATGTATGTATGTATGTATCTATGTATGTATGTAGGTAGGTAGGTAGGTAGGTAGGTAGGTAGGTAGGTAGGTAGGTATGTAGGTATGTAGGTATGTATGTAAAAATACATTCAAAGGCTGTTCCCAAAATCTAACTCAGTTCACACATATATATAACGGCCAAAAGGCGTTACTATGGCCTGTTTACCATAACAAGTGTGAACTGATTGCACTGCTCTCTCACGATAATTTGTAAGAGTTTCCACTACGTTCCATGTTCAAAAGTTATGGAAATAAATGTTTCTATCTTTTAAAATCTCAGCCTGGGGTATCAGTTTTTAAACATGTTCTTGAGTTTTTCTGATAAAAACGGTTCTTATAAAAATTGAGGTTATATATGTCTATGACGATCGGTTATAGATAATATCCGAATGCAAATTGTACAATTAAGATTTTTGCTGTAATATTTCCGTTTCTTGGCTATCGTGCCATAATTTCACAAGATTTGGATCAGTGCCAGTAGCACAAAATGTCACGTTTTTCTATTTTATTAAAAAATTATGTCAAAAAACCCTTTAGTCCAATATGCACTGGTGTTGTTGTTGTTGTTATTATTATTATTATTGATGTTGTTGTTGTTATTGTTGTTGTTGTTGAAGAAATAATGCATCAGAGCATTAGAACGAGGCAAAAGAAATTTTCTTGCAGAGATTATAGATAGTTCATTGTCAAGATGAAATGCGTGGTACGTTTGGCTTGTGACTGAGCTGAATTTATCTTTGGGCCACCGGCGATATGTCACCCAGCATGCATGTGATCTTGCGCGCTGACGCGAGTTTTACTCGAGACACCTCGAGTGGTCCCCGCACTGTGAATTTGAGTTGTGAAATTTTATCAGTTCAGCTTTCAGCTTTGCTTCCACATTCCTCGGAAAAACTGAAAACTGATGCAAGCAATTCTCTCTATTTCTCTTTGTATCTAGCGTTGCGATATGCAAGGATATGATGGGACTAATTTTCGACATAATTAACACACTTTTGTGAAATTTAATATGACAAGACGGACTCGCGATATCAAAGTGATCAACCGAAGTACCTCTTATTTTTTTATTTTTTTAAATTTCCTAAATCATTTTTGCAAGAAAGAGAATCAAAGAGAGTATAAAAAATTGTTGTTTGTTCATCTCATGCTGACAGCCCACACATAGACGGAATCCTCAGGAAAGTATTAATGTAAATATTGGTCCAAATAGTGAAGCACTTCTCCGTCCGAATGTCTGAAGAACTTGATAATATGCTGATTAGATTCGACTCAACCGGATGTGTTGCCAATACATGAGATATTTTTGATATAAGGGAAATTAGCGAACGAATAGCTGCGATTCGTTTTATGATTTCCTGACTTTCTATCAAAGATTTAGGGGCCAAGAAAACATTGTCAACTCTTGCCCGTTTACCGGTTTCGCTGCTATGGTCTGAAGGGGTCTGTGATTTGTTCAGTTTAGTTCATAATTGATGAGAATTGTCTGCATTTCATTTCACTGAAATTACTTGTAACATGATAGGTGAAAATACGTATTTCAACGCACGTGCCTTGATGACGTTATCCCTCCAATTTTTCTGTCTTGTGTTACATTTTAAAAAAACTACCGGGGCTTTCCCTGACATTTGAACTGCGCAATTCCGCCCTTCGGGGAGGGGGAGGTATCGAGCAAAGTGTTAGGAAGTAAGAAATCGAATACAGCTTCCGGTCAGTTTTGCTTTTAAAAAATTGAGTCCGGCAAAATAAGGATATCTTGTATCAATTTAAGACAGTCTAAAATAAATCTCGTTTTATTTATATTATACTTTGAATTATGTAGTGAAAGGTTTTCAAATAAAACTGAACAAAGAGTTGTAAATATAAACCTCAAAGTCAAACTGCACTTTATCAGTTTACACTTTAGGCGGATCTGCACTTTAAGTTTTTTTAAAAAAGTAATTTTTTAAGAATATTTTAACAAATATATTTGGGATTTGCACAACATCAACACGAGCCGTTCTCGATCTATTTTATTCATTCCAAAAATAGCTTAATAGGTGACTCCTCATTGAATGTGTTATATCCGGTCCCAGTGCACTTGGATGTCCTTGGTCCTGCGGCTATGGCGAAACAAAATGTCACATGAATTCCAGATTTCGAAATCTAAACACGAACAAAAAAGAGTTGCGAAAAGTTCGCAAAAAGTCCAAAGTTTAGAAGTCTCCATGGCATGAAAATTCCCATCCCGTATTGAAGCGATCGCTGTCCGGCTTTTATCAGGGTCCCAAGTTCAGAATGTCACGTGCTGCAAACTTAAAAAACGAGCCAAACGGTAAAAGCAGTTGTCCAACCAGCAACTTTCGAGCTATGTCAGATTGCGATGTCCTTTTTTGCGGGCTTGGTATAAATATTTATTGCAAAATAAAGTTTGCACGCCAAAATATGTTTGCTATTATTAAAATATATGCAAAATTCAACCTCCCTTTGTAACATATTTGCTTGAAGGGCGAATGAATGTTTTATTGAAGTACAACTTTTCGAATATTGTGTTGTAAATACAACAATAAACCTATCACGGGACTTCGTTGTTTGTAAATGGTCAGTGGACCCGAAAAATCAATGCAGTTTGATTGTTTATTGTGGTCAATTGAAAAACAACAGAAAATGCGCCAAGCTGAGGCGGGATTTGGGAAGTTTACACTGAGAGATGGTGTCAAAATGATTTGTTAAACATATTAATTAGATCTTTCTTAAGTAAAAATGTAACGCTAGATTACAAATAGCGTTAATTTACAAATACTTTTTTCCAATTAACCCGTTAGTTAATAACACCGGTACCAGGTTCGCAATTTTGATCGGTCGATAGACTCGAGTGCAGTTTGACTAGTATCCAGTTTGACTAGTGATTTTGTTTGCACGAAATAGAACTCTTCCTGTCATACACGGCCTATTTACCATTTGACACTCCATTCAGCTCTATTTATATGCAAACCCAGTTTGACAGTTCCCCCACGCATCCCCCCACAAACCTCTGTTGCACATCACACCCAAGCAACTTTCACAACGAAATTCTAATTATACTTTGAACGATGCGCAATGCGATTGGCTAACACTTTACGAGTAGCTCTGTGATTGGCGGGAAATTGACAATGCCGTCAATTTATAAAGCTTTGAAACGTGCAAACAACGCGTGGAGCGATCGAACGCAAAGGTCAGTATTTGGGCTTGGCTTTATCCTTTGTGAAGGAAGGCGTTGTATCTTGAAGTTGTCGTTTGAGTTTTGCGTTAACCCTGTTCAGAAATGGCTACTGAAGTCGAAGCACCGCCGGCGGAACAACCGGAGGTTGTAAAATCAGAAGAGGAGGTGAAAACTGAAGAAAATCACGTCGAAGAGAACAAGGCGCCTGAAGGGGGCGAAGAAGCGAATGAAAAGCCGAAAGAGGCAGAAGTAGAAACTGTCGAAGGCGAAGCCAAAAAGGAGGAAAATGGCACAGCGCCTCCAAAACTGATCTTACATCAACCACCCCCTGGGCCAAATGTCCCGAGCACTCTACCATCTTGCCTGGCGTTGGAAACGTATCTTAGAATGACTAAGATTCCCTATGAGAATGTCTACGCGCAAAAGGTTGGAGGCAACAAAGTGAAAATGCCGTGCATCGAGTACCAAGGAGACAAGGTTCAGGACGCCAAATTCTGCATCAAGTATATCAATAAGAAATTCGAAGTCAATCCCGATTCACCTCTAACGCCTGAGCAAAAAGCAATCTGTCATGCTTTTCAAACGATGGTTGAGGAGAATACATACTGGAGCTTGGCCTACTACCGATGGGTGGATAACTACCAGGAGACCAAGAAGAGCTATGATAATATGGCGCCAATCATGAGTTCCGTTCTACCTAAGCTCGATAAGAATAAGTGCATCAAGTGCATGGAAGCTCACGGTATCGGCAAGCACTCTAAGGAAGAAATCTATGGCATTGCCGAGGATGATCTTCGATCTATCAGCGCACTCCTTGGTGACAAAGAGTTCTTCATGGGGTCAGAACCAACCACCATCGACTGCACAATGTTTGGTCTCCTGGCGAATTTCGTTTATGGAGCCTCCGGTTGTCCTCAAGACAAGTTGATTCAGGAAGAGCTGAAGAACCTGGTCGATTTCTGTGATCGAATGAAGCTAAACTACTGGCTCGACTATGGCGATATTTGTAGCGAAGAGCACGTCGAAGAGCTAAAACCAAAGAGCCGACTAAGTTTCAAGAAAAAGAAGAAGACCAAAACGGCTGAAGCGAAGGAAGGCGAGGGTAGTAACGAGAAGAAAGAGGGAGAAAAATCGGCAGAAGATGAGGAGAAGAAAGAAGGAGAAGAGGCCGAAGCAGAGTCAAAACCCGAAGAAGGCGCGAAAGCTGAGGGCGAGACGACCGGAGATGACAAACCAGCGGATGAGCCTGCAGAAGAAGAGAAAAAAGAAGAAGAAAAAGCCGGAGAAGAAGCGGCAGCAGCCGAACCTGAAGCCAGCCCGAGCGAGGAAAAGACGGAAGACAAACCAGCAGAGGAATAGCCAAGTGAACTGTAAGCTATAAACATTCTTTCATTTTAATTTAGCTGGACTTTGAATTAAAACTGAACTCCTACTGAATTATAATGAGATCGAAGGACATTAGATCGTGCGTCTTTGGCGCCCGAACTTGTTATAATTATTTTGCTGCCGTTTGGAGCTAGATCTTTCCGAGAGAAAAATATTGAGTGAAAATGTGAATCTCTAGTTACTGTTTATGTATGTTTCACTCGACGAAAGAGTAAACTGATGAAATTTTTCGAGAGATCAAAAACATGTGGCGCTATTATATAGATAGTGAACTTCACGCCTAATATAAATTTCGCGGGATTGTTTATAAGCGAACGAGCCTCTTTCATTGTTACTTTTCTATTATCTGAGCAATCCATTGCCGTGTCCAAGTAAGATGTAGATTTCATACTTCATTGCATGTGTCGTTGAAATGAATTTGCAACGGAACTAAAGTAAGTTTCAAGGCGTGGACGGCGGTTGTGATTCGGTAGCTCATTTGCTCCGAATAAATACGAAGGTGTGGCATGCAGCCGAAAGCTGCAGTAATTCAGAATAAAACACTACCGAATTTTGCTCTGTGCGATCATAAAAACATTAATTTTTCATTATTATCTTTGATTGTTTACGTAGATCTTAGAAGTTTAATCCTCAGAGGTTGAAGCTTGCTTAAATTTGTAGGTTTTGCACACGAGGTAACGTTCAGGCATCGATTGTAGAAAAACTGGTATTCCATTGTAATTGTTAGTTCCGTGTATTTATTAATTATAAAATGTTTTGCTATAAGTAAAAGAGAAGGAAGTGTATGAAGTCAGCAAATCAAAGTTTTTATTGTAGTTTAAAAAACAACAGTCGTTTTTGCAACTCGGTTCGTCAAAATGTTCTTATAGTTATATTACTTTTCAAGTCCAGACAGAAAATTATCGCGAGCTCGTCGCAATTGTGTTGAAACTCGTTCAATATTTGCTAAAGGAATATTCTAATCTGCCAACATGTGCCTAAAAGCAAAGGAGGATTGCGAAACTGACTATAAAGAGATTTAGATTTTGCAAATAGTACAGCTTAAGCTATAAAAAGATGTAGTTAATAGTCATATGTTTATTTCATGGAAGCCGGTTTTCTCGCCCTTCGATGCTGGTTCCATCAACGTGTGTTTGATTTTGTGTACCTCTCGTGAAATCTTGCCGCCATTCTATCCTTTAAAAATTTGTTCTTATACTTTATGTGTTTTTCGCTGCACGAAGTCGACTAATCGTCTAATGTTGTTTCGTGGAGCTCTTTATGTTGTCAGCGGGAATTCAAAATGTGCAATATCTCCCTGAAGGTTTTGCTTGCATATTTATGTGACATGCAAACTACAATTACAGTATCGAGCTTCATCTTCGTTTCTATTTCAGCCTGCTGTTGATGTCAGCAAGGCTTGATGATAAGTTGTTCAGGAAAAAAGCTTTTGACAAGCTTTCAGATCATTACATTGATTGGTAGAAGCTGTCCATTCTTTGGAGCTTAAATCATGTTTCAAAGGAACAGTTAAAATAATTAGGTTTTTTTGTCAGCACTGCCAGGAACTGTACTTATAATTATAGTATTTGAATTGGAGCTCATTGGTCGTTTAATTTGGCGGTTTAAGTTGAAAATATAACGAACTTGTAGTCTTTGGTTGTTTAGATATGCAAATTATTTCAGTACAGTTGAAGCCCAAATTTGAAATATGGGTACTTATATTTTTGCAAGTTATGTCAGGACTACAAATTTTGTTCCTTAGGATTCCATGGAAAACTTGTTCATGTGAAGTTGTACTGTTTCTATTGGGATGTCTACCATATTTGTTATGGTTTCTGATATGCATTTAATTTGCATGTCTTTGTCTTGCGTCTAGCCCAGCTTAATACACAATAACCCATAACACTAAGTTTGGATATAGTTGTGACTGTGCCGTCATCCTGTCTTGCATGCATGTAGATCAACTGAACTGCAGAAAATAGTTTAAGAGAGCCAATTGGCTAGGTGTTGCCACATAATTATTTGTAAAGGATTCGTACATTTGCTGCTTTTTGTTTGGATTTATATACATGGCTTTATTAGTCCTTACCACGATCAGACAGAAGAAAGTGTTGGTGTGCATGCTTTGATTCTCTAGGGGGTATTTTTGTGTCTGGCAAGTAATAACTGTTAACTACAGATTAATAATCTTAAGAATCAAAAAGCAGCATCTGTATGACCCGAGAGTGCCACAGAGATAGTACTGTTAGGCTGTATGTAAATTGTCATAGTAAATTATGTTTGAGCATAAATAAAACACAATATGGTCTGCAAGTTTGTTGTTATTGTTGAGAAATAAGATGAAGGCTTCATCTTGGCTGAATGAAATGCATTTTTCTTTTTCAGAGGTTGATTTTTTGTTATTTGCAAATCATTAATTATTCACAGGATGTTGGGGTTGAACAAATAAAGATTACAGGGGTACCGGGTATGTGAAAACTTCTGTGAGGTGAGGGCCAGGGGTTGAAAATGTTCTCTATATATTTACACCAAAGATATATTTTGAGTATACTATCATTCAAAGGCTACTGCCGTAACTTAGACATAATGTAAACAATTGACTAAAATGACCCATCATTTTTCAGAAGAAATGAAATTCTCGGGATAAATGTTGGTTTGAAGTTTGAATGAAGTCAAAATCAGTCCAACACACTCGAAACATGTCCCAAATTGTAATGTTGGCTGAGGCCCATTCAGAATAATTTCTGAATGTTTTTGTCTAACATAACTGATATTTAGGCATAACATGAGTGATGTCCACAAAAGGTTAATTTTAAAGTAAATTTGTTCAGTATTGTAAGATGAGGAATGGGCATCTCAAAATAGCGACATGAATTTTTGTTTCAACAGACATCAATAATACTGGTTTTAAAAAGGTTAAGTCGATAATCTCAACCTTAGGGTCTGTTTTATATTTATAGAGTACACCAGGTTGAACAATAAGTATATGGGGGTTTGGAAAATAATTTTGGTATTCTGATGAGTGACAACAATATTTGTAAAAAAAGTATAAAATTAAGGTGTAAAATTTTACTGACTATTTTAAAATTTCTAATAGTCAATCGATCATTCTGTCGTAACTATTCCTTAAAATGTGTGGATCACCATTTTTTTATTTTCTTGTAACTAAACTATAAATTCCTTCAGTTTGGTCTGAAATACGGTAAAAAACCTTTTTGTTGTCTGAAATGGGTCAGGGTTTGTTTGAAGGCTTTGGTAGCATACCCCTCTCAAAATACAGGATGAGCACCCATCTCGAGAACTCTAACTTGATGTGCATTACACACCCGGACTGTTTCAAACTATTTCAGATTTTTACTTTTCAAACTTGGTTTCAGTTGCTGACAGGGGTTGGAATATTTGAGTGCTGATACTGTAGGGTTTGAAAAAGAGAACATTATCTCTAAAATATTTTGTCTTTCTCTATATGCTCCATGAATAACCAATGGTCCTTTAAGTAAATCCTTTTGTAACCTCTACCTAAATTTGACAGCAACTTGAAAAACAGTTTGAAATATTTTTGAATTTGGAGAACTGGTGTAAGTTACACTTACTACAGTTGACTCCCAATAACTTGAACCCTCGCTAACTCGAAAAAATTTTCATTTCTCTTCAGGTCATTTTCTGTATAATTTTACCCTCGATAACTCGAACCTTTTTCTATTTCCCCTGAAGGTTCGAGTTATCGGAAGTCTACTGTATTTAGTTGGTAGTTTTCAGAGTGAAGTTTTATTGGAAAGTGTTGATTGATTGATTGATTGAGAGCAGTATTACATGGTAAATTGGATGAAATTGACTTGGTTTAAGTTGGAGCAAGAGTTGAGTTGTCAATTAAGCTATATGTCAATATTCCAGTTGTGTTAAATTGTAAAGTACCTTGAGGTTAAAAACATTACAAATGTGTTACAATGCTATTAATACTTTTTGAAACAATTGTTAATTTTTTTCTATATTTTATTTGTTTCATTTTATAACATACTGTTTATGGAATCATTAAATTTTTTTGGTGACATGCAAGTTCTATTAATTCTTCTATTGAAACTTTTTCGAACATAATTTTTGTTTCAATTGATAACTTCAGGCTTTGAAAGCCAACACCTGCCTGAATTAAAAATATTGATAAAAAATTCCAACTGTAAGCTATGAATGGCTTGTTAACTAACCCCTGTTGCTAACAGTGTTTAAATTTGTAGGCATATAAACCTTGCAAATATAATGGGCTTTTCACCAATTTGTTTGGCAGAACACTTTTTAATTTGCATAACAGCAATGCGGAACTAGCAGGATATATTTTTTAGATTTTTGTTTTGGGGGTAATATTATAGTCTACTTTTGCTTTTGTAAAATTTGCACTAGATAACTCAGTTGTCAAGAAATTTTATCAAAATTTAAGCACAAAAAATATTAAAACTTAACTAAAAATTAATTCCATTTGTGAAATGAAAATATTTAAATGTCAGCAACTGACACACAAATTACAATTTAGTTGGAACAAATGTTTAGAAGAAACAGAATTGTTCATTCCAAGTACTGTATCAGTACATAACTAAATTTTATCAGTATAAATACACTGAATACTGTTGCTATCAAACAATTTTTGTAAAGATTTGTTGAATAAGAGTGAAAAGGAAGTAGGGAAAAACAATTGCATATTAAATGTCTGAAATGGTTTTCTGTACTTGTACGTGTGAAGTTCAAATGTTATCGAGATTTAAGTATTTCTATTGCATCTTTGAAAAATAATCTTGTTTACCAAGTTTTTTTTCTAGCCCACATTTCTTTTAGATTTAAAAGTATTTGCTGTTAAATTAAATATATTTATTTTTGCTGTTAAAATGAAGCACACCAAGTTACTGATGTCGTTGGCTCTCTGGTAGTTGTAATGAGTTATGTACACTAAAGATTTAGTTTGTTTTAGAAATATTAATGTATCGATTTCCTTGGTTTTGTAATTAACTTGCAACATGTGATGTATTTTTAAATTTCTTAAAGTGTATAGTTTCCTTGTAAACAAGTTAAAAGAAATACATAATTTATCAATCTTAGAGTGTGGTGTGTGAACTTGAAATAGCATTGTTTTGCATTAATTGATACTGAGGAGAAAGTAAATAATTAGTTCGGGCTGAATAGTTAAATGTAGGTTTTTTGCAAGTTGTAATTATCTTGATTAATTTTTTTGTTATTCTCTGGTCCTCAGGCTCTTTTAAAACTATTTTTCAAGATACCAAAAAAACTGGCATATAAATTTTGAAGAGAAATAAATACCCTTATCTGGATTTTATCTTCACAAACTATCTATCCCTGATATAGCAGCCCAATAGAATTTCATGTGACTTGTCAGCTGTGAACAAAACTTAAACTGCCAATTTTCAAAATTTTTCAAAGACATGAAATGTTCACTGCAGGGTTCTAATATGTATATATATATCCCTTAAAAAGGCCGAGAGGCTGTGAAATAAGCCACTAACTAGGTAATGCCTTTTGTAGTGACGACATTACAACTAGACCAAACAATAATCTCCATTTAAAGAAACCATGAAAAGGAGAGCAAATTTTGAGTCTTTTCAGTTGGTTCAAACGTTTAGAACTTGGATAGTTTTACTAATTACTGGTAGCCGACAGTCATATATTATATGTGGCAGTGTGACCCGTACGTTAGAAATGGAGGTGATTGGCATAATATAATTTGGTGGTCTTGCTGAACCATTTTAATGCATGTAATTGGATGATGTAATAACCATCAGGCGCGTAGCTACCAGTAGGCCAGGTAAGCCCGGGCTTACCAGTTTTTGTGAAACCCTAGGTAGCACTTTTCTT
>JAOBYH010529928.1:0-14871 GCA_025403525.1 Umimayanthus kanabou | reverse complement strand
CTCGAAACTCGGTCTCTTTATCTAGTCCACATTTTGGCTTCTATTTTAGCTTTCAAAGCAGTCGCTTTACTTCCTTCGCAGAGGGGTCAGCTGCGAAGACAAGATAAGGCGGCTGCTTTGGAGGCTAACTCAGGCCCCTTTTACTTTTATCTCGTGTTTGCTTTTAACTCCTGGGTTAAAATAGCAGTCTAATTTCTAATATACAATGAGATACAACAAAGTATTGTACATTTTATTGATGTTCAAACAAAGTTCCAAATTCAAAAGAGCCATAAAAGCAAAGCTTTTTAGCAATTGGTTAAAGCACTAGAGTTTATTCTAACCGGTTTTAAATAACCATGAAATTTTATACAACTTTTAGGTAAACAATATCATGCAATATTTTAGCTTTTAACCATTTTACAAGAATTGTAACATACCGTTTAGTTATCAGGATTTGAAAACTTGTAAAGTTTAACTTTTAATCTTTCAAATTCTAAGTATATTGGCCTGAAAAGCCCTATCGGGATGGTATGTATATGATATGTATGTATGTATGTATGTATGTATGTATGTATGTATGTATGTATGTATGTATGGACTCTACAGCCACAGTAGGCGCTGTAACTCTACCACAGACTAGACCATGGCGCATAATCCATTGTCTGCCGAGACAGAAAAATGCCAACAAATGTATGTATGTATGTTTTTCGTCAGCGTATAAACAAGTCACTTTCCGTGATCTTTCAACGTTGAATAGACAACAGAATAAAGCATTGAAAGAATTTTTATTGAGAACATGCAAATTTGCTGTACATGTACATCATGCCAACTTCTAATGTTATGCAATGAGTCTTTCCATTTCTACTTTTTTATCCATTTGCAACTTCTATTCATCAGAAAACTGAGCTATGCCTTACAAAACTATATAAAGACTCTGGTGATTATTCAAACAATTACTGGAAAGCTAAGACGCTATTAAAGGTGTGTCGATAGTTACTGGTAACATAGAAGCTACTGATTATCATCAGATATTCGTATTTTTAATTATGAGTTTCAACCCAGTTGAAAACTAAAGCGAAAAGAAAGCTACGCGCTAAACTATAATAATAAGTTAACAAATGGCGGCGACTGATTTGTTTTGAGATTAAATCATCGGGTTTAATCAATACCTACACCTAGTCAAACGAAGGCGATAAATGTGAAGCTGTTTCAAAAAGGGTTAAATATTTCAGGGCGAGGTTACTTTCCCCTTCTCTCAGGCACCAGGGAAAGGTGGGTGGATGAATTCCTTTGCAGTATTAATGTTTGAGCTACATAATTTGTACTTTGTTATGTTTTCAGAAAGTTTTGAAGTGGGTAACTCTTGGTATTTATGAAATCATAATGACGTCCTACAAACATGTGTTAATGCTGTGTTTTGATACAACAGACTGCCATTAATTTTGGTAGGGACTTTTGAAATGGTTATTGACTTTATACAACATTGATTGTAAAAGTGATTTAGTTGAAACATGTGGAGGGAGTTCTAAAGAACGTTGTAAACATCCTGATTCTATATTTCTTTAAATATCTTTTTAGAAATAAATCCAGGAATCAAATATTAACCAAAGACCATACAGTTATATGTTCAATTCAACACAATATGTCTGTCAAAGGATATTTGGTAAAATTTACTTACGCGTCCTCATTAATTCGTACATATTTGCCAGATCAATTGCAGCAAAAACTGTAAACTATTTATTTCATACTTGATTATCTGAAACCTAAAATATTATTTAGAAAATATATAGAGAATGGTTAGTTATGTTTGAATCGCACGATTAATACGTAAATAAAGCGCCAAAACAAGTGACTGTTCTTTGACTACACCCACATTCATGAACAAGTGCAAAAACTTTCAAAAACGCTATCATAAACACTGATGCAATATTCATAAATTCTTGTCTCTGAATTCGGTGCATTTACCCCGGATTCATTGCTTGTGTGAAGAGAACCTAAAAACTTGTTGTACAAGCTACGCCGTGCACATCTTGAGGGACGAAACTTGCTTCCAGTGCATGAGGAATCCTTTCTAGATCATATTCCATTTGACAAGTATATTCCTGCAAAGTAAAGTGGGCAATTAGTTTTTAGCTCGGGCATCTGCAACAAATGAAGTTCGTAATACAGTAAAGACCTGAACCCAGGTTAGTCAATGCTTGTGGTTGGTTGATTGTCCGGGTTTGTGTAGTCCTGAGAAGCACTGCTGTCGGTTGTGACATGTGTGAAAGTCATCTCAAGTCAATGACTCCGAAGAAGACTTCCACACAGGTTGTCGAAACACCAGTCACAACCAACAACAGTCTTTCTCACGACTACACCAACCCGGACGATCAACTAAGCACAAAAATTAAGTTTGCTTTTTAAGTCGGGTGGTTTACATTAAAGGTGACAGATGTTATTCGAACATGTTCCTATAAGCTTAATTTTTGGTAATATGAAAATGAGGAAACCAGAGAATATGTCGTTTAAACAATAGGATTTTAACAGTTTTTTTCTTTATTATCAGTTAAGTTTTAAATTAAAAACTGATTGGGTTTAACTTCATTGAAAACCTTAGCTCGACTTCAAGTGTTCGTTTGAAATGAACTGTTATACCGCAACGCCGGGTAAATTTCATTTGTCAGAAATGATAAAATATCTGTACAGAATTGACTCTTCAGAATTTTCCAGCAATACATTTTTAGGATTAACAAACTCGGTGACAATGGTTTTTCAAGCAATCTGATTGGTTTGCTAACTCTGTCTAATGAGGCTAATAGACAATACACTTCCCCGGAGGGGGATGATTTGCAGAGTGCACTGACAATGGCCGGCGTAAACTCTTGAAAATGTGAATGTGTTGCAATTGTCACCGAGGTTTTTATATGATAATACAATTATTCTCTTCAATCTCGGTGAATATTGGTTTTTAGAATCTTCACCTTGATTTCAGAGCATAATTGATAAATATTCTAAATTAGAAAACAAACCTCCTACTAGAAAGCAATGTCCTTGTAATAATTCGCCCCTTTCTTTTTCTTGTATTGCACATTCGTTTCGTTTGTGTAGTTCTTGGTGGTGACGGATTCTTTGCGTTCAAGCTGGGACTGATTCTTCACCTGACGTTGGCGCTAAAATGTGGACAATCAAGGTAATATATAGATTATTCATTTTCGATAATGTCAAGGGATGGTTTCTAAAAACATATATATTGATACTCATTTTAGCCCTGAGGGAAAAATGAAGCCGAACGTTACTCTTATAACAAAGCAAAATCATTTTGTGTTTCTGATTTTGAAAAAGTAACTACAAAACGTTACCCACAGTGTAGGTCCGCCTTGGGAGTAACGGGCACTGGTAAAAGGACCTTGTGCTTTGTTCAGTGTCTGGCTATGCAGTGCTGACGAGCTCTAACAAGAGCGAAACAGCTGTCCACTGCTGCCACTTCCTTGGCACCTATAAGCTGCCCTAGCATAATTAAGTTGTATAACTTCGAAATGCGGTAAAAACTCTTATTCAAATATGCCAGTCTATGCTCCTTGGAAAATTGGTCCAGCTTATTCTACTAAGATAGAGTGAAAAGTGTTTCCCAGCCTGACAGTGTTAGGTCTTGCAAGATTTTTTGCTCAAAGTTCCATCGCAGCAACACCATGTCTATGGCCTCAGAGTTTTCTAATATAACTCTACTTTCCTATATGTTTGTGAGGGACCATATGTCCCGTAATGTGTTTTCACACGCCCAATGTGTAAAGCTTAAACAAATATATGTAGATCATATTAAAAAACATATTTTTCGAACTTCTAAATGGTGTTATTATTATTAATCTTATTATTGTTGTTGTTATAGTTATAGTTATAGTTATAGTTATAGTTATAGTAATAGTAATAGTAGTAGTAGTAGTAGTAGTAGTAGTAGTAGTAGTAGTAGTAGTAGTAGTAGCCGTAGTGGTAGTAGATGGATATATGGTAAAACAATGAATATTTCAGCCTTCGACCACGCCTAATGGTTTGTTGCTCTAAAACGTTTAACTATAAGTAACTTTTTTTAGTTGTGTATGACCTTTAATTACATTTTGGCGAAAATGGACTATTATTATTATTTGACTAATACTAATTACCTGGTCAGTTAAATTGACAATATATGGTGTGTCTTCAACAAGTTCTCCTCTGTATCTCACGTAAATTTTATATTGGCCTTGTTCATTGGGCACAAATATGATGTGATATTTTCCATCTTTCCCTTTGTCCAGTTGCGAGGCTACTTTCTCATCACTAGGCCCCAGGACAGTAGCCATAAGGTCACGCTCGTCGATCTGGGAAGGAATCTCGAGGGCAAAGTCCACCTCGCTCTTTATTGTTCTCTTAGATTGTGCGACGTTGCTTAACGTCACACGACTACTGGTCTCGGGGTTACCCACAGGGATCAGAAACGGGCTGTTCTCTACTGCTTCTCCACCAGAACTCACGTGAACCTGAGGTTGGAAGAGTAGGGAGGGCAAAAAACAGTGTAAACTTTATCTTAACAAACCTTTTATTGCTCTCGTAAACGCTGCAACACCTGTCTATTCATCAAATCTAAAACCATGTAAAGGAACCAAAGGTCCATGTCAAGTCAACGACCATTTCGACTGCAAAACCTCGCATATAGCTTATTGCATCACATGAACTTTCTGCAACAAACTTTACATTGGAGAATCTGACCGCAAACTGAACTAGGTGACCACTTTTGCGAACATATACTTGATGTGAAAAACAAAGGATCAGACCTGTCGAAACTCGTGGCTAGACATTTCAGTCTCTTTGGCCATTTACACGAACACATGGAAATTTGCGGAATCAACTTGCACCTAGGGAGTAATGAGACTCGGAAAAGGAAAGAATAAAGACTAATTTTCAAACTCAGGAACTCGGCTCTCAACGGAATCAATAAACGGTTTTCTCTAACATAGTTTTAATTTTTTTTGACCAGTTAGATGCTCCAAATTCCAACCAAAGGCACGACCTGACTTTTCGATCCGCATAATTCAACACCCAACAGTTTCAACTATAATCTCAGATTCCGCGACTTTTCCCTGACCTTGAAACAAGAAAATTCTTTGAGTTCTCCTTGACCTGCAGCAACCTTAGCTTGACCTAACAAACAAACAAAAAAAACCCCGAAAGGACTGCGTAATATCGTGAAAGTGGACCAATCATTTCACCTGATACACCCACGTGATACAGTGACGCACCTTATAAACTCCAGCTCTGTATGGTAAAAACTTTACGTGATGTAAGTCGTCTTCCTCTTTCTCCATGGATGACAGCACAGTCTCGTTATCCGGGCCCTTGACCAAGCACGACAGCTCGAGATCCTCATCAGGAGAGTCGAGAGCCAGATCGAGCTCATGACCAACCTGGTACCTTTAGAGAACAAGGTGACAAGGTAAAGATTAGCTCATGACCAACCAGGTACCTTTAGAGAACAAGGTGACAAGGTAAAGATTAGCTCACGACCAACCAGGTAACTTTAGAGAAGAAGGTGACAAGGTAGAGATTAGCTCATGACCAACCAGGTACCTTTATAGAACAAGGCGACAAGGTAAAGATTATCGCATTATCAACCAGGTACCTTTAGAGAACAAGGCGACAAGGTAAAGATTAACTCATGACCAACCAGGTACCTTTAGAGAACAAGGTAAAGATTAGCTAATGACCAACTAGGTACTTTTAGAGAACAAGGTGACAAGGTAAAGATTAGCTCATGACCAACCAAGTAACTTTAGAGAAGGTGACATGGTAGAGATTAGCTCATGACCAACCAGGTAACTTTAGAGAAGAAGGTGACAAGGTAGAGGTTAGCTCATGACCAACCAGGTACCTTTATAGAACAAGGCGACAAGTTAAAGATTATGGCATTATCAACCAGGTACCTTTAGAGAACAAGGTGACAAGGTAAAGATCATTTCATGACGAACAAGGTACCTTTAGAGAATAAGGTAAAGATTAGCTCATGACCAACTAGGTACCTTTAGAGAACAAGGTTACAAGGTAAAGATTAGCTCATGAACAATAAGGTTACCATTAGAGAACAAGGTAAAGATTAGCTCATGACTAACTGGGTACCTTTAGAGAACAAGGTTACAAGGTAAATATTAGCTCATGAACAATAAGGTTACCTTTAGAGAACAAGGTAAAGATTAGCTCATGAACAATAAGGTTACCTTTAGAGAACAAGGTAAAGATTAGCTCATGACTAACTAGGTACTTTTAGAGAACAAGTTAAGAGGGCACAGCTCAGTTTTGATAGCCAGTCCAGTACTAAAGCATATTTTCTTAAGATGATTTTATTGGCATCATACGATCTATAGCTACTTACAAGTTTGTAGACGAAAACAAGTAAAAGCTACAATGATTACTCTTGTTCTTTCACTGTTCGGTGCTATCGCTCAGTCAATACACCACGGTCTCGGTCTAAGATGTCCCTGTAATGACTTCACTCTCGGTTAATAAGTAGTATTTATTGGTACTCATAGTTTCGCAAATACTTCTTAAGCCCACATGCAGACATGACACACTTGGAAGAGTGGAGAGTTCGTTCTATAGCTGGGACATTCATTTAATGAATCACTTGTTCATAGCGAGGCAAGCATAATACGCTGAAATGCAATGATTGAAGAATGCAGTTGTGTTTTCAAACAGCTCCATAGTATTCTTCACAAAAAGGTTGAGCCAGCAACTCTCTAACGAGTCGTTACAGATAGTAATATATCGTTTTAGGAGCATCCTCTGAAGCTCAATGTTTGTACAAACAGCTGACAATTGACTAAAAATTTAAAAATCTAATATATATAAAACTAAAATTAAAAGATATTTCAAAGATAGCTTAATGATAGTGCAAAAAAAATATAACAAGTAAGTATAAGTTATTAGTATATCAGCTACGCAGGTTGTTTTTTTCGCCCCGTTCCTGTGAATATCTTTCTTTACCAGCCCTTACCTAATCTCTTGGCTATTTTTTCTTATCCTCACCAATGTGCTCTCTGGGTCAACAACCGACAAAGTGAAAGGACTCCCTTCCACTGGTTTTCCTCGCGAACGAATATCCACCGTGTAAGAGCCGCGTTTAAACGGCGTGAATCTCAAATGATGGCGGCCATCGGCTTCTCTGCGGAATGTTGACGACACAAACCGCTGGTAAGGGTCCACAACTGTCGCAGTCACTTTCATCTCTCTTGGAAATTTCATCGTTTGATCGATTTCGTGGCGCACATAGTACTTCTTAGACGTCTTCGGAAAAAAGAAAACTTTTCTTTTTAAACATCTCCGGAATTTATCACTCAAAAACATTTTTTGTTACATCTCATACAACCTAGAATATACAAATTCCTACTAGATTTCACCGCTATCGTAAATTTACAAAGAAGTTAACGTTTCCAAAACATTTTAATTGCAAGACGAACGGCGTAGTTAGTAGGTCTCTTTTGGGTTACATTTTCACTCCATCAAATTCGCGATAGCTTGGTTTATTGCCATTTTGAAAAACTATAAAAGCCTTTCGAGTAAATTGTTTCTGGTAGAGGAGAAAACTTTGAGCTGCACTTATTGTTGGCTATTCATCATCTTCTGTTCAGTGAAAGTTAATTCCTGGAATAACTGCTAAGTAAACAAAAAAACAAATATTCGCAAAGTATCTTGGTTGGTACAAGTTTCAGTCTTGTAGACTAATTTTGGATTCAGAGCGCTTTAGCACTGAAAACTTACCATTTCCTGCCTCTCTTGAGCGGAGAAAAGTTGTTGCATGAATGGCACTTGATGATAACGGCTGCAAAAACAATTAAACACGGTGTTAAAAAGGTAAAACTGTAATTACAATATTATCGATTAATAAATATGATCAAGTTTGTTATGTGCATGCAAAGTTTCAAGTCCCAGTCCATCGATAGTAACTAGCTAAATTAAGGAGGGAGGTAGGTTGATACAACCGCCATCTTCGGAGGGAAGGCGTGGAAAAATACCACCTGAGAGCTAGGGAGGGTTAATTTCAGTTTACATTTTTTTAGTTTCAGTTTGTAATATGTAAGGCATGTAGTTTAAGATAGATCGTTGTTTGTTCGCTTCTACCATATTGTCTGGCTAAGCAACGGACATGACACAACGCATAGATTTTGCTCTAGAAGTAAAACAAAACCTTACTAGAATGCTATGTCACCGTCATCGTCGGCATCATTACTCATCTCTAATCTCTCTTTCGTTTTGCTCTGCTGCACAAACGTCTCGCTTGTGGAAGACCTGCGCACTGCACTTTTCTTTCGTTCGAGCTGGGACTGATTCTTCACTTGGTTTTGTTGTGACTGAATAAAGAACAAAACCATTGTCAACAATAATTAAGATGGTAGTAAGCAGCAATGAAAACGAAATTGAGGGGGTACATACATACATACATATCATTACTAGGTATTCCAAGAATGGCTTTTAAAGACCCATTTACAATTAGTTTAAAAACGTAGATTCCAAAAAGCTATTTACAATTTCATAACAAACTACTTTAGATGTAAAAAAGAGAGAAAACCTACATTACCAACTAAAATATTTTAAGGAGGTCAGCTTTTAACTTACTTTTGAACTGTTTAAAAGAATCAACTTCATATTTGATAGATTAGGGTAACCAGTAAAGTTTGGCCGCTCAGCACTATTAAGCATATAAAGTGGTTTAAACGTGGTAAGTTGAATTGCTATATAAATATTCGAAAGGTGTCATCTTGGATATTTATACAGCATTGTCAATTGTATGATTACAACGGTATTGGCTTGGTTATTATTATAATACTTAATATTAATTATTAATAAGTAATTATTAGTTGATTATCATCTATTTCATGTACCTTGTCAGGCACATTGACAATATATGGTGCGTCTTCAACAAGTTCCTCTTCATATCGCACGTAAATCTTAAACTGGCCCGGTTTGTTGGGCTGAAATTGTATGTGGTATTTCCCGTCTTGGCTTTTCACCAGTTGCGAGGGTACTTTCTCATCACCAGGTCCCAAGACGGCGGCTGCGAGATCACGCACATCGATCTGAAATGGAATCTCCAGGGCAAAGTCCACCTCACTCTTCATCACTTCCTCAACTCGTAGTTCTTTGCTCTGCATATACGTCACACGGCTTTCGTTGTCGGGGTCATCCACACGAATCAAGAATGGGCTGTTTTCTACTGGTTCTCTGCCACAGCGCACGTGAATCTGAAGGGGAGAGGGAGGTCGATTAATTAATTAAAATTAAATTATTGTTGTAATCATCATTATATATATTGCTATTATTATTATTAGTCTTTACTCTTAGAATTCTATTTGAATTTATTTATGAATATGTATATGTATATGTAAATAAGTGGTAACGTTTTGGACTTTAATTTGTGTCGTTAAGCAACTAGGTCAAAATGTAACATGGAAACCTTATGTTGGTAAGCAGCGATTATATTTGCGCAAACTTAAAGTCTACATACCAAGTGTCTTTTTCATGAGATGCAATGGCACAAAGATATTAACCGATCAGGCCACTAGTTATATTGATTCACCTTTTCCTTAACGCACTCAAATTTTTACTATGAAAGCCAAACGTTATGTCTATATTGAAAGAGCCCAATGAGCGAACAGTGACTTTTCGCCCGAACAAGAGAACACATCTAGACAAATTTTGCATTAGCAAACAAAATGTTGTATTAGATACGTAAGTGCTAGAATTTGTTTTTGGTATACAATCACTAAACACTGAAGTCTACTATTAAATGTTAAACTCAATGGTAGTTCTTTACTGTAGCCCGCTGTTTCGCTTCTCATATCACTACATAAAATTACCGAATTCTATCACAAAGCTATCGCTAAAACCTTTTTTCAAATATTATTCGCTGTTTGGTACTTGTGGCCTATGTTATACATTGTCCAGATTCTCTTCTCAGGTGTTATGAAAGGCCATTTTACATGAGAAACGAGATGAGTTCGTTCCGGGACCAAATTCTTCCAACCCGCGGCTTCAGTCTCTTAGTCTTTCGTCTCGGTGGAGACTGTTTACATGCAATTTTTCATCCCGGAAAGTCACTTCAATTCCGGTGCTTGGGAACGGCATGAGATCATCCAGTGGAGGTCATCCCCCTCAAAAGCCATGTATAGCAGCAAGAAAATTATCATGCACTGAGATGAGTTTATCCCGGATTGATTTCTTCCCAGGAAAAGACTCACCTATTAACGAACCCTTAGAGAGCTTGGGAGGAAAAAACGTTCCACAATCACAAACAAGCAAACGGGCAGATCGTGTATACATTATAAATACATACCTTATAAACTCCAGACCTGCGTGGTACAAACTTCACGTGGTATAAATCATCCTCTTCCCTCTCTATAGAGGACTGTACTAGCTTTTCATCCGGGCCCTTGACCATGCATGACAGCTCGAGGTCGTCATCAGGAGAATTAAGACCGATGTCGAGCTTATGACCAACTAGGTACCTTTGAGAACAAGGTGACACGGTAGAGATCAGTTAACTGTAGCAAGTCATGATCAAGTATTACAATCCCTAGGTATCTATGATGATATGGTGACGAGAAAGAGTTCAATTAACTATAGCAAGTCCAGTACCACAATCACACTCAGCTTCTTCTACTCCGAATTTTGTCACCTACCGTATAAATAATTCGATAATAAGCATAATAATAACTATGATTTTTTAATATAATTATCTATTATATCATTTTCATAGTATTAACATTTAAAAGTAACATATTAATGCTATTATAACTGTATTAGCTTTCCTTGTATAGTTTTATGCAACGTAACATTAAATGTAATGTGTTGTATTTTTGCATTGTAGTGTATTCTAATGTATTGTACTGTACTATACTATACTGTACTGTATTTTGTATTGTATTAAATTAAATTGTATTGTACTGTATTGTATTGTATTGCACCAATATAAAGTGAAAGCAATGATGTGCAGTTAGTGAAAAAAAATGTTATATACAACAGGGTTGGCAAAGAAACAGTCCCTTCATCGTTGAAGTGTTGCGAGATGTTCTTACAGTTTCTAAATATTGAAAACAGTCATTTTTCCCTGGTCTAAATTAGCAGTCATATTATCTTCTACTTTTTGTCCTTTTATCTAACAGCTTGCCTCAAGTTTTGTGGCTTGTTTTGTGCGTTCATTGTTCAGTTATCCTAACTTAATAAGTATCATTTCCTTCGTGCGACTAACAGCAATTATGAATTTAACCTATTGGTATTTTGACTCGACTAGTTCTCTACATTGGGATTGCAAGTATCCATTTTTACACAAATCTATAAAACTGTGATGTAACCTGGAGCTACAAATAGAGAGAAAAAATAAATTGTTGTTGTTATTGTTACCTTGATTCCTCAGTTTGTTCTTGTTTTCTCATCCTTACCAATGTGCTTTCTGGGTCAACAACCGACATAACGAAAGGACTTCCTTCAACCGGTTCCCCACGGGATCGAATATCCACCTTGTAAGAGCCAGTTTTTAACGGCATGAATTTCAAATGGTAGCGACCATCCCTTTCCCGATTGAATGTCGACGAAACAAGCCGCTGGAAAGGGTCCGTGACCGTCGCGTTCACCCTCATCTCTCTTGGAAATTCCATTGCTTGGTCGATCTCTTTGCGTAAAAAATATTTCGTAGACGCCTGAAAGGAAGAGCAAAATCTGCTTTTTCAGAATTGCTCAGGGAGCCAGCCGAGAAGGAGGGCTACACAAATTACACAAACTGTTACCACGTAAGAACAGCTGCAGGATTTGTGAACCTCGTGTTTTTAATGTTAGTCTTAAAATAAACAGATTTAGAAACACTTTGATTATAAGCAAAGCTTCCAAATAAGATTCACATATAGTTTTGATAGGTATTTAATATAGTTTGTATCATTTAGTCTAATTAACCACTTTAAATTATTGCCAAAATTATTACAGATGTGGAGTAGTCCTTTACGCCGACGATACAAAGATCCACGCCTGCTCCAAGGATGTCAACATCGCTGAAAACAACGTAAACAAAGATCTTGTAGAGATTGACGACTGGCTAGACCGAAACGGCCTAATATGTAATATTTCAAAATCGGAGGCCATGTTACTTGGTTCACGTTATTCCGTCCAGAACACGAGGGAACTTGATATAGTTATTAGCGACAAGAAATTAAAACAATCAAACTACGTCAAATATTTGGGAGTTTATATTGATGAAAGCCTAAATTGGAATAAACAGATATCCTCCATAACATCAAAGACATATCCCAAGCTGAAACTGCTTAATAGGTTATCCCAATTTCTTAGCCAAGACATACTTTTAAGAATTTACGAGCAAACCATTCTGCCTATTTTGGATTATGGCTGCATTGTTTGGGGACAATGCAGCAAACAAAGCGCTAGGCGATTAGAGCACCTACAGAACCATGCAATGCGAATTATACTATCTACTAGTCGCAAAACCTGTACGCAAAGCATGCGAGTCAAGCTCGTCTTAGTTGCTATCCCTGGCAAGTAGACGACGCTTCCTGGCAGTGCAACTAGTACATAAGATCGTAAACAACAGCACACATTGTCCACCACAGTTGCAAGGTCACTTTACAAAACGTTCAAGCATGCACAAGAGAACGCTAAGAGACAACAACAACACCTTGGACATTCCCAGAGCCAAGACAGCTATGGGAGAAAGAGCCTTTAAAGTTGCTGCAGTGAAAGAATGGAACAGCCTTCCAAAAGAACTAAGAGAAATAAAATCTCTGCACAGTTTTAAAAACAAAGTTTTTCATTTTTTTTCCTAAATTTCGATAAGAATGAACATATCTGCACTATAGCGCCAACTAGTTTTTAAATCTTAAATTTTTACAAACCTTTTAACATTTTTTAGCATTTTTAAACATTTGAATATTTTAAATACACATTTTGATATAGCCCTTATTTTCAAATAGTTCATTATATCTATATTACTGCTGATCACCGGTTAATACCAGTGGATATTTTTATAATCAACTGATCGGTTAAATAAAGTACTTATTATTATTTTATTATTATCGTAATTTAGCCCTAAGGCTACTAGGTTTAAACTTCAATAAAACACTTACTTAAATTTTCCTGGATGTCATCTGACAAAGTAAACTTGGTAATTAGCATTATATAAAAGGTCAGTAAATAACTCAAATGAGTTGATTATTATAAAGTAAAATTCATGATTGTTCTTTATAATTTTTACATGGTATCCAGTTGGTTGCAAATTGACATTTAAAGTAGTTTTGTTCCCAGCTGTTCCTTCTAAAGTTTTCCTATTTCCAGTGGGAATCGGAACATTTCAGCTTACCGTTCCATCGTTGCTTGTCCTACTTTTTTCGTGTTTCTTCCTTTCTCCGCTGGAAAACAAATTACGAACAGATGTCATGAAATTTCAATGATTCTCTTACGGCAGAAGAACAAAAAAGAATTATTTGTCTTTTGTAAAACAAAACATGCAAATGGTATTGGTACATAAAGAAAATACGAAAATGTACTGCAGTTGTACTGCTCCCACTCTCGACAAGCTGTATAAGTCTGAAAGATGAACCACAGTGTTTGAATAAAATCTGCCACAACACTTTAACATTGTTTATATTTGCACTACAAACGACAAGTTTACTGTTCATGTTGTTAGAAAAAAATGCCTGTAACCAGATAACAGTAGAGCAAAATAATATAGTTGGCTCGACTCAAGCAAAAGAGACATTTGAAAGTATTAATTACAAACACAATTCAATTTCTTATAATTTAATTCTTCATGCAAAATTATTATATAGATCAAGGTAAAAATGTTCAACGTTTTCGTTCTAGGTTTAACATTTTTAACCTTTTTATACCATGTTTTTACATGACAACTCGAGTTAGTCATGCATCTAAAATTTGTTGACATTTTTCTGCATTAAGCGAATCATAAACGTCTGATGAATGTCATTTGTCCTAAAAGATGAAATTTCTGAACGAAGCAGAACATCACATTTTTTCGACTTGTTTTAGAGTGGCCTCAATCTAATTCTGATCAACTGTATTAGGTGTCACAGTAACCCGACGTGGGACTTTGAAATTAACAGGCATGATCTGATGACATATTATATTTTGAATGTTCTTAATCTACAGATAATACTCCGCTATGCGGTGAGACAGAGCCTTGTACAATAATAGAAAATTTCGAAAGAGTGTGACAGAGAGTTATAATTCCAAATTTCACCCTATGCGATCATCAAGTAAGTGAGGGAATTTGTTCAAGGGTTTGGGGCAAACCAGAAAATAAACTAGCTAATAAATGGAAAGTAGCACTGAATGGTTATCCACTGAAAATAAATAAAAATGGACACTTACTAAAAAGCTCTGTCTTGGTTAACATTGTCGTCTTTCGAGTGTTTGTTATGCTGCAGTTGGGCTTCGTTTGTGAAGGACTTGGTCGTGGACACCATCCGTTCATTGCGCGAGCGTTCCTCCTGGTACTCAACCCATGCTCGGTGTTGTTGGCGCTGACAAGAAGGAGAAGCTATTAGATAAATATATTTATGCTCCTTGCTCCGCTAGCTAAAAGATCAACTGTTTCACGCGTGTCATACTCGGACTGAGCTCTGTTCGCTGGAAGGGGGGAGGTGCTCCAAAGGAACGAATGGTACACAACAGCTGGCGTAAATTGGCCGCTCACGGAGTGAGTGGCCGCTTTATTTGCAACAAAACATTCGTAAAATGTAGTAAGAGCTATAAAACCGTATGCTACCCCTTGCCAGCGAAGGGTGAAGGGGAATAGCCGCCAATAACGTCAAATCGAGGATGGAAGTGAGTATGCTCCAAACGGGCAAGCAAGGGGGGGGGGGGTTT
>JAOBYH010528817.1:0-14189 GCA_025403525.1 Umimayanthus kanabou | reverse complement strand
ATCGTTTGCCCATCAGAAATTCAAAATAAGCAACAAAATTAACTGAATTTTCTTTGGTTGATAAAGCGTGTTACTTTTTCTCATCTAAGAAACAAAGCAGTTGCGAAAATGCATTATCTGAATCACATCACGATTGTAGCCGTCAATAATTGCGTGTTGTTCGTTGACGTCAATGTAAAATTAGTACTCGTAGCATTTCTAGGACAGTTTGGGTGGACTTTTCAGGTCTACTTTCATTTCTGGAGTGGCGATTCCAATTTAAGATCAAACTCTCAACAGTAGTGAATTGAGACCTACACATTAATGTCTTTTCGATTGCAAACGGCGGAGACATTTTAATGCGTTTTGGCTTTCCGCCCACAAAGTTGAGAGTTTTCTTCGAAAACCGCGTGTAATTTGAATGAAATTCTTCGGATTCTGAAAATAATTAACATTTCAAATTCCAAGGCCATGTATGGAATAGGTCGCACCGTACTAAAATTTCTTTGTTTAGCCGAAATATTTCTTGTATATTTCAGCTAAAAAAATACATCTTTAGCAGTTGCGAGCTCGGTGAAGACAAAGTAATTAGAAACACGTTAAATAGACTATTGTAATCTGACAAGATTTGGAAATTGCAAACATGTATTAATATGTATTTTGTACCTCGCGCTTTCTGATTGGTTTAGTGCATTCTGAGCGCTCAAATTAATGCGAAGACTTGTCGCTATAAACTTCTTCATTTGACTTTGGCCATCAAAGTTTTTGGACGTGTTCTTGCGTGGAAGCCACTCAGATAAAATTTACAATACCTCAAATCAAATTTGGTTGAAATTGTCGTATGACTCGCTGCAAAGAAGGAAAGGTAAGCTTGACACATTTCCTGTTTATTCAGTAGTTCGTTATTTGTTTCCTTCTATTTAACGAGTAGTTCGCTGTGTGTTTTGAGCAAATTTCGTTGTATGAAGACTGTCCAGGTTGCTGAACTACAACGCGGTATTCCAGTATAAAAATTTGTGTTGAAGGAGGACAAGTTCATCTCGAATCTCGCGATATGTAATTTGATAAAGGAAAAACGAATTCCAGTCAAGTTGTAAAAATAAAGTAGGGCAGCTTCTTGTACACTTTATGGTCTTTGGGCGTTGTAATTTGACTATTATTTTGATCTCGGGAGTTGTCTGCGGATGCTTGCGTTATTCTTCACCGGTGCTTTTTTTAAGCAAATGAGTGAGTTGCACATTTATATTTGTACAATGCTTTACAAGAACTGACGCGTTTGACAAAGTTGAAGTTGATATCAATATACTCGGCAACATTCAGTCTTTCCTACATTTAATTTGTCCATACCCACTGAGAATTTCGAATCAAACTTCACTCTTGGTGGCCAACCGAGGAATAAAGTAAACTAAAAGTGTTTTCATGAATTATTTACAGACGTTTGACGAAATGTTTTACAACTTCAATCCGACCCATCACGTGTTTCTTTAAAGTGCGCCAATAACTAAAAAGCCCCCTCCGGACTACCAATTGTCCCGTATTAAAAGTGGCTGTGTACCCGTGATTCGGACTTGTTCAGACTCGGACTAAAATGTAAAAACCTATTTAGTTGCATTTATTCTGACTAATAAATATATCGACATGGCATTGGCCGATATAATTGCAAATAGTGCTATATAAGAGATAAAACTAACTTATTGCCGAATTCATAGAGTTGATATTTTAAAAGTAAAACTATCAAGTAAAACTATAAAATCCTTAAAGTGTTATTACCATAAACCTAAATAGAGAAAATGTGATTTTAAATCTTTCAGTCCGAGTTTGCACAAATCCGGTACCCGCGAGTTTCACAGTCGCTCTCGAACCAAAACTGTACAAAACTTTCGGATTTATAAGTTTTTGCTTTGTCCTCGAAGTAAAAGAGTTTCTTTTGGGCTGCGCACGGGGGAGCGAATAAGCTAGCAGAAAACTTGACGGTCCCAAATTGAAACCTGCGTTAAATCGGCAAACAGGTTGAAAACACCAGTTTTCATTGGACGTCGTCTTCAGGTGAGAAATGAATCGGTCCCGGCCGGACATTTTCTGATGGCTTTTTTAAAAAAGAAAGTCCGTTGCCGTTTCAAGGTAAATCGTCATATGCTTTTTAATGTGAAAACGAAGTATTTGTATGTGTATTCTTCATGCAACAGGGTATAGGGGTTTAATATTGGTACGTTCCCAACTTCCATTTATCACTGCCGGGGTTTGGGCTTTTATTTTATTCAAACTTTTTATGAACCTAATTTTATGGCAGCTGGAGCTGAAAAAAGCCAAAATTTAACAATATGTTAAGAACATACAATGAAAGGAACCGTTTAAGAACAAGCTAAGAACAATCGAGGCTCGGCTTCGGAGGCAAATGCAAATGCAAGTTTTTATTGAAAAACACAACACATCACGTCATTACATGTGGCGCTTCTTTTATCGTCTTTCTGCAGTTAGAAACGCTGAGTAACTGAAAGAGAAGAAAATCAAAACTGGTCCGCACATGTTTTATGACAGTGCCGAACTGTATATACGGTAATAATAATTTTATTTCTACAGCATAGGTTTAACTTGATAGCAAGAACAATTTAAGAATAATCGAGGCTCAAATTGTGCAAAAACTTAAGAACAACGAGCCTCGGACAAAATTTACTGGTTCTTGTGCTGCTTGAACCCCACAGTTCCTTTCGATTCCAATATCCACTACTGACTATGACAACCTTTTTTGAAATAGCTGTAAACGGAGTCAGATGTTGGGAATAGCCTAGCGATGTATACAGATACAAAACTTTCTAAAACAAAAAAATTTTGACAATTTTAATGCATCAAGAACATTCGATGTTAAGATCCTGAAAAAGCTCGATGTTTAACCTCAGCCCCCAAAATAGCCATTTTTATAAAGAAATGTATTCGTTGAAAAACATGTGGCCAAGTTTATTGCCTTTTTTCTCTTTGTATCAAGAGTCGCACTCGACGGGAGCCAATTGCCAATGGTTGCGTGCATTAGCTTGCATTGCAGTGAAAAGAAATGGGACAAGCGAGGCAAAATCTGTAACTGCAAGCTTCCCTATGCAAGAGTGGGCACACAAAATTCCGATGCAAGCATGGTCAAAAGCATGACTGCACAAGTTCGCCCGCGTGACTACAAAAGTTTGCAATCCGAGTGTGACTGTACAATTTGACCACGGCAAGCGTGACTACCCGAGTTCGCCCGCGTGACTACACAAGTTTGTGACTATTTTTAAAGTTCGCCATGCAAGCGTGACAACACCAATTTGACTATATATGGCAAGCGTGACTATACCACAATTTGACTATGGCAAACGTGACTACTCGAGTTCCCCGCTCTGCAGCGTGACACACCACACTCTTGGGTAAGGTAGGTGAAATTCATTTGTTTCACTGCAGGAAGGTAGATCAAACAGGAATTGTCATTTGTCTGCTATATCTTCTCTTCTCTCTCTTCTTTTCTGCTAATATTTATAACTGCGAGTAGTTAAGATAGACAAGTGCTATTCGAGTTATTGTTCACCACTCCCAAACGAGTCTTTTGCACGATGAATTTCGATGAATTGCTACCGAGTCTGCCGAGTTGGGACAGTTGGATTTTCACGGAGTCGGGACGTTTTCACGGCAAACGTTTGAGTTGTTATCGTGCAAAAGACAATATACCTTTCAACACGAGAAGATCTACCAACGAGAGACGGAAGCTGATGGACGACGAGAGATACATGTAGATCCAACCGACGAGACTTCAAATCAACGACTCTCGATACCAGGTGCAATTCATACAAACACTGCTGTAAATACACTCCTTTTTAACAACTGATATTCGGTTTGAATATCAGTTCAGACTTGAACGGAACATTTATTCGCAAATTTTGCAAACGATCGGTTCAACGTCGGACCAAAACTGCACACTTTATTTAAAAAAGAGTGTATATTGCTTCAATTGTATCGCTGTAAATGATCTGCAATAAAATACAACTTCACAACTTGCTTGTTTGTTCGTGTCTTGATTTATTAGTGATCTCATAATCAAATAAAATGGAACTTGAACAACTTTTATTCGCGTGAGCTTGTCTTGATTTTGGGGCCTTCTTTTCGACATGTACCTCAACGTTTATATTATTAAACTTATTTGATTAATTAATTAATTAACTAGTTGATAGTTTCGTTTATGGATTGGTGGACAATAAGTAGGACTCTGGAGCGGTTACTTTTGCTGAGGATCTTGTTGTGTCCCTGCAAAAGGAACAGCTCTGGCAAGCGAGAATTGTAGGAAGGAACGACAGCATAGACAGAGAAGATAGCTTCGTAAAGTGCTAGGCAGAACTGTGACTTTCGGCCTTTTTAGCTTTTGAGCTAATTTCGGAAGCTCGTTTTTTTAATTAGTTTTGTAATTATCGTTTTACATATATTTAGAACTTTTATTTTGGCGACTTTCGTTGTTTTTTTCTTTTAATTTTTGAGCTACTTTCGGAAGCTCTTTCTTACTTAATTTTTTATAACCATTTTGAAAAAAAGGCGCGAGCGTTTTAAAGCCTTCGGTTTTTGTTTCGGTTTTGATCTAGGATGATGACATAACGTAGTCCCTGGGGTCCTTAGTTTCTGGGGTTCTTAGCCCTTGGGTCCTCAGTTTCTGGGGTTCTTAGTTTCTGGGATCCTTAGCCCTTGGGTCCTTAGTTCACGGGGTCCCTTAGTCCCTGGCTTATTACTAAGGTTGCAACAGGTTATCTGTTAGTAGTTATTGTAAATAGGACACGTCGCCACGAATGGCAAATAAAAGTTTTCAAAAACGCGTGTGTGTGGTTTTTCTTTAACATTGCTTACTAATTAGATACTAACGCATTTTTCCTACAGATCTTTTAAAGATAGTTCGCAATATTTTTCTCATAATCGTTAGACGAGCAGACCTCAGCCCCCAGAGTTGGCGGCGCCGCATTGGTTGGGGGTATACGTTCCCTTTTTTCCACAAAGTGGTTTTGGGTTTTCGTATCCGGCGGCGTCGCACTTGTCAGCGGTCATTAGCATCAGTCCAGTGCCTGAACTTCTCACTATTTCTTGTAAATAAACTGGTCGCCACAAATGGCAAATAAAAAACTTTTCAAAAACGTGTCTGTGTGTTTTGCTTTAATGCTCTTGAAATACTAACATACATTATTTCTGCAGGTGTTGTCTTAGTTTTACTGACGAGTTGATATTTTCGGTAGTAAGAGTTCAGGCACGGACTGGCAATCTTGAAAATGTATCGATGTCGCGATCGGAGAAGTCAAATCATGGTTCTTGAAATAACCTGTGTCGTTTCTATTCGGCCTTTATCTGACCCGTGTGGCAAGCCTCCACACACAAAGTACCTGAAGGTTTTCCACAACTATGTTGGTGTGCTGGTTCAACTCCAGCAGGGTACTCGGTGGAGCACACACATCTCTCATTGATACTGGCTCAAACTACCAATAATTTAGCGGGTTCCATTAATGGAGTATCTTTTGAAAGGCTCATGCGTGGTGGAAACGAAACGGGATAAGATTGGAGGTGGGGGTAGATCGGTTCGTTGGACGCTTGTGTGAAAGTAGAACGCTGAGAGGTTTTGTGCTATATGGCAATTCTTGGGAAGCAAATAATTTGACAGGGAATAACTAGAAAAGCCTGTATTTTCTGATGCCCACGCATCGTGTTTTTATATCGGTATACACCAATTGAAACTGCACAGACACTACTATGATGTCGCTGAAATAAAACTGAGGCAAATCGGTAACTGACCATCAGTAGAATACCTAAAACGTGTGCAAATTGCAGACCATTTTAGGAGGAGCCACCCACAGTTACTGAACAAACATTAGAAAAGGCAAGGAAAATATAATTGAAACCGTTAAATTAAAATTTACGTCAAACGCCAGAATACAATAGTCAATACAGCGATATAAGCACGCGTGATAAAAAAAAATTGAACGTACAAAACGCGCGCGCAAAAAATATTACTGTCCACAGTAAAATATAAGCAAAAGCCTTGTACATATCTGGAATGTAAATACAATTCAAAAGGATATGTTCGGTGAGGACCCGTAGTCAAACCGACGATCGTAGTTCTGTCGACATTGCTCCAAAATTCTCCAACTCGTCTGAGTGTTTTCTCTTGAATTTGTGAAATGACTTTATGTCTCCCGCCATTTTTTCGAGTTTGGCAGCTGGCGAGGCGTTTATTAGAGTTTTGCAGTGGCACTTGCAAGGATTTTCCACGTAAACCGCACTGCTGAACCTTTTCATGTAGATTCAGAGCCGCTTTAGCTCAGTTTGCCATTCATTTCGCTTGATAACATGTAGCAAAGTCTGGCGGCACCACACGTGGATGCATGAATGCGAGGCTCAAAATTTCTGCCACCGTACGTACATACGTACGCAAATCTCAAAATTTCCTACCTCCCTCTCAAAAAAACTTTTTCGTAACATTCCTTGTGAAGGGAGAAGAGTAAAGTTTTGTAATCAAAATTAGAAATATTTCACATTTAGTTGGGTTCGATTTACAAAATAACCAATACACTAGCAAACAGAACAAGCTTCACTTCGGATGTTAGTCTAATGCCGCGTTCACACATAAACATGTTTAATTAATTAAACGGACTTTTGCAAGTTGTCAGTTCTTGTAACTTGCAGGCATAAAAATCTTCAGGACTGAAGCCAACTTGGACGGCTATTTTCAAAAGTTGTTTGCTATAAATTTTGAGCCGAAAGTCTTGCTGTGCTGGAAAATAATTTTTAAACCTGTTTAGTTAAACAACATTAAAACATGTTTAAGCGTTGGTCTGAATGGGGTACCAGTCAACAACCGCTTATCGTTGGATAGCTGTAACTAATTTCTAACAATAATCTAACCTGAAAAAATGATGTATTTTTAAAAACAGTGTCGTTTTAGACGAGAGAAATGTCACCAGATTTGAACCAAGAAAGTTTCGCTTTATGCACCCTCACCAACCCCCGGGTAAGATGGAGTAAGCTCGTTCATTTTTAATGAGGGGCCGGGGCTGGAATATCTGTGTTTCGGATAGAACAAATAACTAAACGTGTTTGCCTGGCCCCCCTTTTCCATGGCCGGCCCCTCGCTTGCAGACAAAAAAAAATATTTGATGAGCTCCCCTCCCTCCGCCACGAGTCTTGCTACAACTTTTGCAAACAATTTGATGAGACTTCTGATAACGTTGGGGAGGGGAGGGATGAAGGGAGAAGATGCTCTAAACTATTTATAACGTACATGTAAAGGTGTATTTTTTATGGAATTGTTAATTTATCCTTTAAAAATAACTGAAAATAAAAAAGATGACCCACATCTCGTGCTCACCAACTGAAAATAGAAGCATGGGCTGCATGGCCCTACATAAAAGCTAATACTGATATTTTCCAGTCAATGGCCCCCACTGGACGGCTCCATTCCCCTCCCCCTCCCCCATCATTTAAAACGCACGCCAACCCTGCTGCATGCTGAGCCGCCATTGCTGACTTTCGGCGGGAACGAGTGGCTTCAGTTTATGATATTGATAGAGCTGTGCACAGTACTTGAAGTAAAAAATTGGTGGCACACTTTGAATTCAATGGCCAACAATGGCCTGGTTACAAACACCAACGAAACATTGGATTTCTCGGGACAACCCGTTTGGAAATTCAGTGTGGCCGTTGAGAAGGTGAAGTCATCTTGTATTAAGCGCCTGTTTCTTCGAGAAACTTGTGGTCTCTACCCCGCAGAGGATGACTATGTTTTCGATTCTGATTACGAGAGTTTTGAAAAGGTTGATGAACAATTTTGGAAATCACGAACTCTATTCAGAATTACAAAGCTGGTTGAACTGTTTCCGGAAGTGAGCTTTATCGACATCAGTGGTTGTGACAATGAAGCAAGGAAGTTTTTAATAGACGAAGGAGAATCGGCTGAAGAGCTTGCTGCCTTGCTCGGGATCGAAATAAGAGATTTTCTGGAGCAGTATTCGGTGTTGAAATCGCTGTTATCCCCGTTGGAACTTTTGAAGGCGGAAGTGAGAAGTCAAGTGTTGCAGATCAAAAGTCTGGTTGAGAATTGTGGAGTGCCAGCAAACTTCAGCATTAACAAATGGTCTCTGCTTCACACAGCTTGTGCAGTAGGGAATGCGGAAATTGTGGAGTTTCTTCTTCAGAGAGATGGCAGTGAAGATTTTCCGCGTGATGAAATGGTTTTAGGTAATGCCATTTTTGACCCAGCTCCCGTTACCATCGCACTTTTGCTTCATCATTATCACCTATTCACTTTCTTCCAAGCTGAACTGACGACCCAGGTAGAGCCAGCAAACAGGAATTTTAAGGACTCTGTCTCTGTAAGTGCTGAAATTTCTTTCCTTGCCAATGAATTCAAACTTTGGCTTGCAACATTTGCTTGTGACTCTTGCTCTAAAAGATACAAACTGTCGACAAGATGGATTCAGGAAATGCATAACAAGAATTGTGTTCCCTCAGAATTAATTCAGACTTTGTGCAAAGTTGGGCCTTACAGAGATGTTGCTTCCAAGGAATACTTGTTAGAAAGTATTCTAAAGTTTGTTGAATCGAAAGATAGAGTTGGACATGACTGTCAGGCCCTTTTGGAAGGGGTCAAATTCATTCTTGAATCAGAATGCTCAACAGCTGCAACTAATTTCAACCAGGAGGGGTTAAAGAAACCCTTCCTATCGATGGCAGTCACTCAGCCAACCATTGTTTCGTTGCTGCTTAAACATGGCGCTTCAGTCAACCAAACAGACAGCGAAGGCAATACAGCCCTTTTTGATGTTGTGGACAAAGATGTTAGTGAAATCTCAGTGGCGAACAATGTTTTGGAGACTTGCAAACTGTTGGTTGAGTACGACATCAATGTTAATGCCCAGAATCATCAACAACAGACTGCTCTTGCAAAATGTATTGAGCAAGGAATCCAGCAAAGTTGCCGTCAGTTTGTTGAGCCCAATGTCACACAACAGACAAAGTTTTCATCGTACAGAGCAACTCTATTGAACTTGTTAATAGAGTCTGGAGCAAATGTTGGAGTGTATTTAAAGGAAGGGAAAACTCTTTATCACCACCTTTTTGAAGTTCTGACAAATGAAAAGGTGAGGTGTATTGATGCGTTTCTGAAGATCAAAGGACATCAGAACTTTGAGCAATCTGAACGTAATTTGTTCTCAAGAGTAATGGACCTTGTAGCTGAGTTGATGTCAGTGCTGACTCAACACAAGCATTCAGCGGTCTTGCCAAGATGTAAAGACAATAGTGGAAACACACCACTCCATTATATGGCTCAGAATCTCGACAAAGCCCAAAATCCAAACAACCTGCCATACAGTACTGAAGTTCAGAAGGCAGCAGAATCATTTGTGGCTTCAACTTTAGATTGCCTTCTGTCATATGGCACCCTTGTAAATGAGAGAAATGAAGCTGGACGTACTCCGCTTCATCTTGCTTCAACTTGGTATGTTGCCAAGTTCCTGTTGAAAAACAAGGCTTTGCCAGATGTGGAGGATCGTTATGGAGACCCACCTCTTTTAACAAGTGGCACTGCAACCCAGGATATAAACTGGGCTGAGGCTCTGGACTTCGGGTTGGATCCATGGAAAGCAAATGAGAGTAACTCTTTTGCATCTACAGTGCTTGGCAAATTGTTAAAAATTGGAAAGTTTGAGCTGGCTAAAAAGCTAATAGAAGTGGTTTCTATTTGTGATCCTGCAAATGTCAACAAAGCTCACACCAATGGCGAGACCTTTTTGCATATTGCCTGTTCATGTTACAACTATGATGTACGGTCAGTGATCAAGGCCCTACTGGAGTTGGGTGCTGATCCAAATTGTACTAATAGTTGTGGAGACAGTACTTTACACATTGTTTGCCAGATTATAGTAACGAGACAGGATACTCACAACATGCTGGAAAGTCTGCAAGCATGGGCTATTCCTCTACTTATGAAGCACGGTGCCAAAGCCACCACTGCAAACAGCGAAGGTCAAACATGCCTTGACATTGCTAAGGACTTTCCTTCTCTGCATGAATTACTTCAAGAGCCAAGGATTTCATGGATTCTACAATCTAAGAAGTTTCATGGTCTGCTAGCTCAGGTGGCACAGTGCCAGAAGTCTCACCAAGTCAAGATGTTTCATTATCACAACCAACCAATAGGATCTGGAGCCTTTGGAAAGGTATTTGTTGGAATCAACAGTGATGATGGTCGCGAAGTTGCTATCAAGCGTATGGAGCAGCAGTTGTTGCATAGGCCTGAAGCTCGCAGAGAGATTGATAATCTGGTATTCCTTGCTGATTGTCAGCATGTTGTACAGCTGTACAGCTGTCAGACAGATCTATACTTCACATACATTGTTCTTGAACTTATGGATGGAAACTTAGAGGAGTATTTAGACAGTAGGCCTGACCCAAAACACAATATCAAGCTGTGCAAAGATATAGTCAGTGGACTTGTGTTTCTCCATGACAAAGGAATTCTCCATCGTGACATCAAACCAGGAAATATCCTCTACAAGAGTCAACCCCAGCTGTGTTTGAAACTGGCAGATTTTGGTCTCAGCTCCAAGAAAATCTTTCACACTTCAAATGACTTAACAGTGATTCACGACAAGGCTGGTACAAGATGTTGGATGGCCCCAGAACTTCTCAGGTTTGTACTGTAAATTTAGTGTTACACTTATAAATGTATGACACTTGTGTACCAGTATGCAAATTTTATCTGTTGAGTACATGTATGTAAGTCAATTGATCATGATAGTAATTACATAACACCCTATAAATATCTACAAACTTTATTTCTATTATCTTGTTGCATCTTGATCTCTATACAAAATAGCAATCTAAAGTGGTACTGAACAGGACAGGTACAAAATTCAGTGCATTGTTATAATTCTTACAACTGGTATTTTTTGTTCTTCTACATGTTTTGTTCTTGTTGTAGTAAAGCTTTATTTTGTTATTTTTCAAAAAGAGAGTTTTGGTTGATCATTATTACAAGTTAACACATGTCAATTAGTTCTTATTTTGACTTATTCAAATTTAAAATTGAAGACAGTAGACTAAGTGCAAAATCAATGTTAGTGACTTTTGACTGAGATCTCAACTCTCCCTAAGTTATTCCATATTTCTCTTCATAACTGGAAGAGAATTAAGATAACTTTTCATACTTTCAATTTAAGTCACTTTCGTTGTTTTTGCACTAGAAAATGAGTCCAAACTGAAAATAAAACTCAAATAGTCCTTCCAATTGAAAACTGCAGACCTTTGTTAGTATTTTTGACAATTATCTTTTAAGACACAGTTTGAAAAACAATTAATAAGAATGAATCCTTCCAATAATTAAGTCCTCTCCCCTTGATTAAATGTACTCATAAACAGCAGGACTGGAAACTGCCAGATCAAAGTGACAGTTTTTTCAAATGTTGAAGTAAACCATTCCAGAAAAGTACAGCCTGGCAAGATGCATAATTAGTTGGATTTAATGTGACTTAAAATTAACAGTTTCACATTTAGTAGTTTGTACATCATGTAAGTTTTGGTTTTGTATAAAAATTTATAATGCCAAATAAATTGTGTTAATTTGCTGACCATGCAGGTTTTTGACTCCTGTATAAAATTTGGAGAAAGTTGCTAGATTTGTTGCAAATTATTCTTTCTAAAGTTAAATGTTAATTATTTGTGGTGCATAAATATGGTAAATTATGTTCAGAATTTTTATGCCTTATTATTTTTTTGTTCAGCTGAAATTATGTTATATTTTCTAATTGGACAAACACTTTTCTTAGAAAAATATCTGGGACGTGTATTTTTTACCTATAAGAAAATCTCCTTTCTTGCCAGGGCTCAAAGTTCGTCATTTTTTCTTGGTGCATTTTTGCAACTAGTTTTAAAAAGTTAGGTGCATTTCCAAAATTTTAGGTGCATAAGTTCAAAATTTAGGCGCAAAAATGAATATACAAGCCAAGCAAGTCGTCAAGCAGTCGTACGTACACGATCTCACACTCTTTCACTGAAACGTCAGTGTTGCCATCAATGATAACAGGCATATATCTGGTACTGATCAAGCGTTGTTGTAGCTCTGCTTTTATGCTGTCACAAATGATTGAAATCATTTCGGCACAAGACATGTTGTTGTCGTAGGTTTGGTTTATCAGTGTACCGTTATTTCTCTTCACCAATAGGAGGGGCTGGAATTTAGTGAATGGCAGTTCCTCCCTTACTATGGTGTACGCAAGATTAAACTTGATTTGCAGGCCACGCTTAATTTCCGCCTCTTCTCCGGTCTGATCCTGTGCTAGTATCCATGGGAAGGGACCAGCTCTTGGTGTTTCACGGCACATGTGTTCCTCTCAGCAATAAGTGTCAGTCTTACTCTTTGTGTTTTTGTCAAGCGTTTTGCGTTTTAACATGTTTCTGCCTTCCCTTGTAAATGCAGAGCTAAATTTTGATTGGTCTGGTCACCTTTCTTGCCGCATCCCACTCCAGCCAAACTTTTAGGGCGTGGTTTTCTCTTTTGTCGATGCGGCGCAGAGTCATCAGTATCAGTGGCAGGATCAGTGGACTCGGTAAAAGAAGACGCTCTCGATGATGTGGACGATTGGCTACGAGTGGAACATTTTAGAAGTTTAAAACAAGAAATACAAAGAAAAATTGTGCCCGTGGAAATACAGAACAATTGATAGACAAAGCAACAAGACTACAACATACCTTCTGCTTGTCACAAAAAAGAGGTCAAGCTCTGTTGCATCGCCATTGTTGGTTGGCTACAAGCCTTCAGTTATCTTTATAGCCAGTGGAATATGCGTAAACTCTTTCAGGGAACATAAATGAAGTATCCTGTGTATTGGGGCAACAACGGGGGTGCGAAGAGATCGCCAACAAAGGCGTATTAAGTTCGACAAAACCAGACAAGAGACGGTGGAAAACAACTTTTAGTGTTTACAGTTTTTACAAAAGACGACAATGATTCACTTCCAGTGATCTTATCTTCCATGAACAAAGGAAACTTGCCGCGATTTTTCAGTCGCACATCAACATTTACGTTCAGGCACAATTATGCGACTAACTTTGATTTTTTAGGCACATTTTTAAAAAGTTAGTTGCATTTGCGACCAGTTGGTCGCCAACTTTGAGCCCTGCTTGCAAAACATAAATTTGTATTTACTTTACAGAATGATGTAGCTTTGAAGAATTGAACACATTTTTTGCAATTTAAAAGCCAATAATCTGATATTTTTAATAGTTTTTGTCAGTATATGCAGAAATTTTGTGGAATTTCATAGTTCCATATATAATTATGACTGTCAATTTGTACATAGTTTACAAAACACCCGATCATGTACCGGTACCCCATATGGGTTTTGCAAGGGCACTTTGTGAGAGTTGATCAGTTACAGATAACAGGTTACTGACTCATCGTAATCTTAATTTTTGGGGAGGGAACCAGGCCCAAAGACCGGGGGTGCACACATACCCCCCCCCCCCCATCAAAGCCAAAAATGTCAAGTGACCCCCCATCCAAAGAAGATGACTTTAGTTTGTGACCTCTGCACAAACACACACACACACACCCAGAATAAAACAGTATACATGTAGCTGTTTTTCTGGAGCTGGCATTGTATCCAGATGATCTGACAATGACAGGTGATTATCCAACAGCCAATCAGAACGTTTGAAACTGTTTTGATGAGCGGTCCACGACATTGACATGGTATTCTCAGTGAAATGGATTGAAATCTTGAAGCCGGCGAACGAAGAAATGAACTCGTTTATGGATTACTTTTACATATACTATTTTCTTGAAGACGGTTTCTAAATTATACCCAGAGTGTGTAATATTCGGGAGTAGCGCTGGAAATGGTAAAGAGGAGAAATGTGATTCAGAAGATTAATTTCAAGATGCTGCATTTTATGAACGTCGGTATGTAAAATGGCCATGTTGGCAGTTGTCAACAAATGGAGTGCCTTTGAGTCTTTCTTAAGATCATACATTTAGTTTAATTAATTTTAAACGGTGCTGTTGCTTCTGTTGGTATTTTGTCTATAAATGTTGAGAATGGAGTGCAACTGCTATGAAAATTCGGCAACGCGACATTGAACAGAAAAATAGTTGACAGCAGCTGTACAGACGACTACAAAATTTACACTATGAAACGTCGCTGAAACGAAAATGTTTCCAT
>JAOBYH010526595.1:0-14874 GCA_025403525.1 Umimayanthus kanabou | reverse complement strand
TTACCGCGCCATTGATCAATATTTCAATAGGTGAGTTGTATGTTTTGTGTTACAAGAACCATCTGCCATGCACAAATTCAAGTGTGCACATGTGTGTGGGTGTCTCTCTGTGTGTGTATGCTGTACGTGTGAGAAAGATTCTGTAAGTGTGTGTGTGTACCCAGTATACATGTTTTGTAAGAGAGGGAGATATACAATGAGAGACAAAGACAGAGTAAGAGAGACACAGCAACAGGGAGAGCGTGAGAGAATAAGAAATTCTTCTTATGGAGTTTAGCTGCCCATGGGTCTCAAACAGCAAAAGGAAATACTAAGAGAATCTGCAAAAGTATCAATAAGCCAGTTTCGCAAAATTCATGTGCAGTACATACAAGTGGTTTGTTTGCTGGGCCACACATCCGATACTGACATCCTGTAAACATGGCAGATTGTATGATATGAATGAGGGAAGATATTGCTTAAAATGCATAAAAATTGATATATTTCTATTATATTTTAAAAAATATCTCCACGAGTTCATTCGTACAATCCGCCATGTTTACCAGACATGTGGCCCGCCAAACAAACTGCTTGTATATACTGCACATGATTGTGAAACTGGCTTATTAGTAAGAGAAGAACTAAAAGCATGCTACCCAGACTACATGATCAAGCAATGCAATGTAATAATCAACTTTCTTTGGAGCTGCAAGACCTCCACTGGTAAGAGACCTCAGTGAAATGTTAAAAAAGAATGGGATTGAAGCTTTATGCTCTGTCATGCACATCAAGAGCAAATTAAAAGTGTCCTAAGTTCCTGTGGAACAAATGAATTTAGAGAGGACAGACAACTCTTAAGGCCCTGTATGAGTAGTTAATGACCCTAATGGAAAACAGTGTGTGTCTGTATGTGTGTGACATGGGGTTCAGATTGTCACTGTGCAGACTGCAAGGGGAAGTAGATGTATTGAAAAGGAGATTGAAACAGAGTAAGTGTATTATATTATAAGGACATACCAAGCCCCTGTTTAAAGACTCCAGCCTTGAAATGATCTGATTCAAAACACTTATCAGTTCCGGATAGAAAATGAACTAGCTTTAGTTTTGTTGGACTACTAAATATTGTTATCTTCAATCTTGAGCAGCTTATATTCATCTCATTATACTAATCCCAAATACCTTTTTCTTTGCTAAATTTTCAATTTCAATTCAATTTATTCCATTATGACCATTATAATCTAGAGTATATAATCAAATTGATGTTAGATGGGTTTTGATTGATCAACAAAGGTTAATATGGCATGTTTTTTTGTTATAAGGTTTGGTGTGAAGCTGATGCTTTGTGTCAGTTAGCCCTTCATCAGAGCAGATTATCGATTGATGTAAATATTCCTTAAAAAATAAATTAAATATTTTGAGCAAGCATCAGCTACAAGTATAGAACATTTGGTGCTCCTACGATCCAAATTTTGAATAGCCATTTATATTACAAGAAAACATTTTTAAAATGCAGTGAAATTCTTTGAATCACTTCATACAGCAGGTCCACACCTGTTGAAGGGGTGGTTCTAGAGACTCGGGGGGTACTTCAAAGTGAGGTATATACATGATGTATATGTGGGGAGTAAAGGGGGTGGGGCTGGCTTCTCGTTAGTGAAATGAGATCAAAATTAATTACTGATTATTGTTTCTAACAGGGCCAACAAGAGAACACATGAATATTGTAGGCAAGATATTTCACCATTGTATATTTATAATAAATCAAGTCAAAGCAGCAATGATTCATACCGTTATGTGCCTGATTCAGACAACAGTTCTGTGAGTGAAAGATATGTGAAACGTGATATAAGAAACAAGCGAATGCTGGGAGTGTTTGATATTTTGGACAAGAAGAGGAATAATAAAAAACACCAGAAAGAAAAAGGATTAGAAGAGAAAGAACCCTTCTATTCTGTTTCAAGAAAAGAAATTAAGTTGAACTACCATCAAGCTAGTTGCCCAAAGAAGGAAGCAGAACACATGAAGAGACGGCTTCATTTTGTGAGTCTTCCTGTTCATGAGCAAGGGAACTGGATCCCATATGTTCTTGGCCACTGGCCTTGTTTTGGTGTTGGCTGTGCTCTCTCACAAGTGGCATTTAAGACTAAGTCTGGTAAGTATCATGTTAGAATCTCCCATTAGACCAAGTCGGGTACTGTATAACCCTCCTCCAATAGTCTCTAAGTCCATCATTACCTCTACCATTAATTGTTCTGACTAGTTTTGTATTAATAATATTTTGAATCATAATTATTTATTTGCAATCACTTATAATTTATTATTTTATATTTCAATTTGTTTATTCCTAAATTTTAGATTAGGATACAGTAGATTATGGCAGTACAGAGATTTTTACGTCTTTATATCCATATGCTGTCAGTACTTATATTGAGTAATATTTATTTTACATATTTTCTTCTGTTTAAACTCCTAGTATAATAGCTTTGTTGTCTTAGGAGTAAGCCCATTATCGATAAACATTAAAGAGACGTTACATGATGTTTTGATTGAAACCCAGAACCGCCATCTTGAAATGTTATGTTATGCAGTTGCTTTTCACAAAAGTTAAAAATAACTTTCAGAAAACTCTAATTTGTGGACTTAAAGACCAAAACATCTTTTTCTGCTATGCCACTCAGTGTGTTTAAAGATCACATTGTGGGTGCAACTTTTTGAATAAAGGGGAGAAGAAGCTGGAAAAGTGTGTGAGAGGTTGGGGCAGTTGGTAAGATCCTTGGGTTCAATCTCCGACCTGGTCAAGGTCAGAACTTTGGGTGAGCTTCTTTTACCACACCCTCCATGAATGATGTTAAATAATGGTTCGAGTAAAAACTACTGTAGGCAGGCCAATGGCAAGGAATGCAAAAAGGTGGTGATTGTGATATTGTTTAAAGCACTAACCTCATTGGCTAAAACATGAAAACCTACTACAACTTCACCAGTTAGTACATTTATTTAACTGTAGTTTACATGTACTAGTTTATTCCTTTATAGTGAAAACTATTCCGATATTAATTTTAATGCAACAAAAATTCCATGTGGGGAACATAGAAAATTCGAACCCTTTGTTGGTTATTGTTTTGTAGTCTTACAATTGGATGAAATCTTGTAGCACAAAAGTATTATACTTTTTCTCAAAAACGTGTTGTGTAAAAATTGACGTATTCTCAGTATGAAAATCTAAACATTCTAATGCGAGGAAAGCAAATTGCCGCAGAATGAGAGAAAGTTGCTTAAGTCATTGGTCTAGTCTCTTTAAATGATACCCATTCTCAAAAAAGAGTAGGGTAGTGATCCTGGTGTTTGGAACTGTGGTCCGAGGTCATGTACATTTGCATGGATTGTATAGCAGCAGCCAGAGGCACTACCAGATGCTTTCAGTTTGATCTTCTGACCTGCACTGCTTCTGTACTTCAAAGCAGCTACTTAACATGTAGCTGTACAGCTTTAGCTTTTGACTAAATATATGCATTTTCTAGTGTTTTTCTTATAATAAAAAATGTTTGCCTGAATGCCATTGAATGGGGAGGGGAGGGGTGAGTGGGGGGTACACAACCCCTTTGCCCAGTCCTCTGGATCCCCCACTTGTGTTTGGGCGAGTGAAAGTAAAGTTCAGTGTTATCAATGAAACTTGTCTCTCTCGTTTGATTGTGAAGGTGAAATCATGGTTGTAAGTAAACGGCTGGATGCAAGGTATGACTGGCTCCCCTCTCCATTTCAAATGACCCACACTCACACTAGTCTGGAGGTGGTCAACTATGGCACTGCTTGTCACACCAAACACAAACTACATAAACAGACCTTTGCTAGTTATCAGAGATGGAAAAGGAACAAGTTGCACAAGAGAAAGCATGGGAAAGTGGCTTTGATTTCAAGTGATGGAAGCTGCACACTATTTCAAAAGGTACTGCAGTGTATGGGTACATGTAAGTGACTTTTAACTCCCTTTCAGCCTAAAGCACAGTGTGTGATGTGTTGCTACAACTGGTAAATTCTCTACAGTAAGTGTACTGTAAATAGTATCCTTACAAATCATTTAGAACAGTTTCAGAGACTTTTGGTTTTCATATTGGATAGTTTGTAGTGTGTGATCAATTCCATTGTTCTCCCAATGAAACAACATGTTTTGTATTGATATTGTAAGGAGAAGATATATGTTGATAAACTGCCTGGAGCTGAAAGGGTTAAAACAAATTAAATTAATTTAAAATGGTATGGGAGAATTCAAAACTTTTAGTGCATTAATCATTTACTACATCCTTGGTAGGAGGGGGTGAAGCTATACGCCAAATTTATAAAAATGGTGACCACTCGGGTGAACCTGGAATTGAGCACAAGAATGAGGCATTTTAGGACAGGACAAAAGAAATATATTCGACACACCCTAAAATGCCTCAATTCCATGCTGCTGAGAACTTGCTTCAGGCTCAGTCTGCGTGGCCGCCATATTTATGAATTCGGTGTATAGTTATATGGGGGATGGTGATAAGATTTTCAGGTAAACTATTTATTTTTGAGGAGGGCTCAGGCTCTCAAGGACAGTTCTTTGTTTGCCAAAAACAAATACAGGCCTAGTGGAGAAAGATAATTTTTTTTGTTCAAGAGTTTTAATTACAAGGGAGAGGGGCTACAGATTTCTATTTTTGAACAACTTTCTTGGAAAACTGCCACCTCCTTGTGTGATGTTCACAATAAATGATTAGTAGTAACTCATTGATAAAACTGCAGCAACTAAATTAATATTTAGATACAGTTGTAGCAAAACAGTTTTAAAAACTGTCTGCCATTTTAGGCCTGATCAGTTTAATCTTATTGTAATTTTATGACATTTAATTTAAATGTAATCATGCAACAGTTCTCTTGATAGTTTTTGCTTTGTCTTTTAAACATATTTTGGATGTATAATTAGTTTATTTGATAAAGAAACAGTTCTTGAGGGAATTCTTACATGATCTCAAAAAGGAAAACAAATCCGAAATTGACAGAGCCTTCTGTTGCACAACTCCTAAGTTATTGAGTGACAAAGTAAGTATAATTTGTTGCTTGATCTCAGCTATATATATGACATATAAGAGTCAACATACTGTCAATAACAATAATAATAATAACAGTAATAAGAACAGTTTAATAGTTGTACATGTAATAATGTTATTGATCTGAAATTATTATAATTTGATTTACCCCAAATTGCTAATGCTGTAGATAAAGAATGCGGCAAAAACTGATGTCAACACAGTCCTGATCTACACAAAACCAAATGAGCCTTTGAAAGAGTTGCAGTGCCACAAGCACCATTGCTTTCACCCAATGACCATAGCTGCATCGATGATCCCCTACAGTCAAGGCATCTATATACATAACATGCTGTCCAGGGGGCGAAGGGTGTTTGTACAGTACCAGACCACCCCCCAAGACAATTACTTCTTTGCAATTGATGGCCAGGGGAAGTTGGCTGAAGTAGGAATGTTCTTGTACCCATCAATGAAATTCCTGGCATATGAAGCAAAATGGTAATACTTTATTTTAATATTAAGGCCACTCTAATTTTGTTTCTTGTTTTACAAACCTCGTGGCCCGATTCATGCAGAAATGGGCTAAAAAATGTTTCACAGCAAAGACATATATATATTGTTAGTAATAATCATGTATTTTTTTAATTAAAATCATACATGTATGCAATTACAGATCTATGGGAAAACTAGACACAAATCCAGAAACTACAAGTTAAAGCAAAGCCCCAACCTGCACTTTCTTCACATCTGCCTAGGTTATTGAACACTGTTTGGTGCCACTGCATGACATACTTCACTTTACATTTTTGTTCTAGTGCAGCCTTGACTACTGCCAATAACCGTTTGCATAGCGCATTAATTGGACATCAAAATTGTATTTTGGAGATCCCACCTTCAAAGGCATTGACTTTCGAGCTTATATCAATATTATAAACTGCTTGTGGCAGGCTGTCAAAGCTCTTTGTACCTGTATGAAAATAAACTTCTATACATGAATTTAGGGTGGAAGTAGTTAACGACCCTAATGGAAAACAGTGTGTGTATGTATGTGTGTGACATGGGGTTCAGATTGTCACTGTGCAGACTGTAAGGGGAAGTGGATATATTGAAAAGGAGATTGAAACAGAGTAAGTGTATTATAAGGACATACCAAGCCCCTGTTGAAAGGCTCCAGCCTTGAGATGATCTGATTCAAAATGCTTATCAGTCTCGGATAGAAATTGGGCTAGCTTTAGTTTTGTTGGACTAGACTAAATATTGTTATCTTTAATCTTGAGCAGCTTATATTCATCTCATTCTACTAATCCCAAATACCGTTTTCTTTGCTAAATTTTCAATTTCAATTCAATTTATTCCATTATAATCCAGAGTATATATTATAATCAATGTGATGTTAGATGGGTTTTGATCAACAAAGGTAAATATGGCATGTTTTTTGTTGTAGGGTTTGGTGTGAAGCTGATGTTTTGTGTGTTAGCCCTTCATCAGAGCAGATTGCAGATTGATGTAAATTTTCCATAAAAAAATAAATTAAATATTTTGGACAAGCATCAGCTACAAGTACAGAACATTTGGCACTCCTGAGCTCCAAATTTTGAATAGCCATTTATATTTAATAATAATAATTGTGGCAGGCTGTCAAAGCTCTTGGTACCTATATAAAACTAAACTTCTATACATTATTTTGTTCAGGCATATGATATTATAAAGATAGCTTGTTTAGTGTACATGTGGTGTGGCAAGTTGTTCACAAAGATGAAGTCAGGCTCTCCCTGAAGGCAGATACCAAGTTCAAAACTTAGCCAAATAATACAGTATTAGTGTACTCACTACTCTCTGATGTTTTAAGGATTACTATCCAAGATCTGCTACACGTCTGTTCAGTTCCTGTCAATCAAATCTTGATTCCAGGACCCGGTTTTTCAAAAGTGGGTCAAATTTAACCACCTGAAACTTCAAACCAAATTCTTTTCTCTAGAATCACCTCCAATCTTTCTAAAGTTTTATTGAAGTACACTCCAAGGAACCCAGTTATGTAGACCTGGAATGACAGCCCAAATCAATCCTTAAGGAGGTAAACCCAATTGCAGGTTAAAAATGTAACCATGGGTTTGGAGCTAACCAACTTTTGAACAACCAGGCCCTGCTCTGTTTTATTCCCCTGCTGCATTTGAATTGTACAGAAGGGACAATAAATCATTTCTCAGAAATTATTACTGAAAGATAATCTAATCATTACAGTGGAACCTCGATTTAACAAACTTCTATTTAACAAAGAACTCGATATAAAGAATATGATCTGGAGGCCCAAACTAAAACCTAACTTGATATAATGAACTAGTGTCAACAACCGACAAAAGATAAATGCTGAACAGACCAACAGTCAACAAATCCTTTTTAGTTTTTATAATCCTTATATAGCAACGAGACAGCAACCTTTCAATCAATGGCTCAAATATAATAGTGTTTTGCGACATCAATTTTATTAAGATCTTTTTGGTCGTTTCCCCTAAAATTCGTTATATCAAGGTTTTCAATACATGTATGACTAACTCTCGATTTACTGAACAAATTTGGCCGGTCCTCAGCAAGTTCGTTAAATCAAGATTCCAGTGTAGTAGGATTTCTAGAAAGTGTGCAGTTCTGCTTTGGTTTGAGCTCCATTAAATCTAAGACCAACTACAAATTTACAGATGTGTAGAGTTACATAGCTCAAAGGCTACTTTGTTACTTTGTGACTCACAGGTTTAACTACAAGACTGATTTAATCCATAACGTCACTGGAAGTGCTAAGGTAATCCATGTGTTTGACCACACCCTTATGAAAGGCCACAAAGGAGTTTCAACCACCATCAATTTGCCTCCGCTTGAAGGTAACCAAGATCCTGATGGTTTATAGCGATATCATACTATAATGTGGGCCTGAAACCCATTATTGCAAATATTACTTTGTGTGTTTTATTGGGATGCAAAAGTACCATGCACAAATGTAGAATGAATGTTGAAAGAACTTCAGTTTAAACAGCAACATACAGTAACAAGTACCTAATTTATAGTTGTGCCTTTATAGACCTTCTGCTGTACAGGAATGTTGAGCTAGACATGGCTCTCCACTGCCCAGGGAAGTCAGACTATAGTTGTCCCCACTGGGATCATGTGATACACCTTACTGTGTGCTGTGAAAAGGGGAATTCCCTATGTGGTGAGGAACTGGGACGATGGATATCCCCCTACAGAAGGTAACAATAGTTTTAACCTTTTCAACCTTCTCCTTACAAACTCAATACAAAACAGGTTTAACTTCAACTTTATTTTTTACTAACCACTATGTATAAACCTAGGGCAAGGAAGTCCAAAACGAAACCGTGAGGCTTAGGTTATTTTGTTAGGAGAATTAAAGAGCTTATCACAAACAGCAATCTCTCTTAAGTCAAATACGTATTTGTCACCTCCTGTTAAAAAGGAAAGTTAGAGAATTTAACAACAGGGTATGAGTCATGTTTTATGCTGAAAGAAACATGACTTTCCTATGTGTAGGTTTTGTATGGATTTCGGTATGATATCATTGTTCACATTTCAGTGACTGTACTTCATTGGCAGTATTCCCACAGTCTATAAGCTTCAGAGTCCATGGATTGAATTAAGCGCTTTATTTTTCTATATACATTTTTATGGCACCACCTTGTACATGTATATTCATTTGTTGTGTTGTGGTATTTGTGCTGCACCAGGTCGATTGGCCGCTGGCTGACCAACATCACACCCCTACTGCCCATGTTTACCTCGCGGACGTGCAAGCTGAGGATGGCTCACCCTTTCTGGGAGATGCCTTGGAAACCCTCACTCAACATCAGGTTCTCTGATCACATCAAATGTAAGACATCTTTCCGGGCATCTTTATCTGACCTTGTTTCTCAACCTCAGTTAGACTTAGTACAAATCATCGTCAGTAAACGTCATCAGTAACTTTATTTAACTTAGTATTTTTTCATTCACAACAAAAAATATAGATGCTCTATCAAAGAGCACTGTGTAGGAATACAAATTTGGCATGATTTTCCATTTGTAGAAAGAAGCATTTTAAAAATCTTGGGCTTGTGTTCTAATTTAGCCTTGGTAGAGTAGGAAGATTATTCCACTCAGGGAACTGCTCCTCTATCCCGGCATTAGAATACGGCATCATCTAACCCACGGTTAAAATTTAACCTGCGATTGAATTTGTATACGAAACGCCACAGTTCGAGAAGAATTAATGAAAAGTTGCATGAGTATTTTATGAAAGTGATAGTGCGTGGTATTTTTAACTTTCATAAAATACGACTGCAATTTTTCATTAATTCTTCGAGAACTAAGGTGGTGTTTCCTTTTAATTCCATACCTACAAAAATACAATTTTAAAATTTTTGTGGAAAAAGGAAGAGTTGCCGCGCGCACAGATAGAATTCCTGAATATTTTATCTTATATTTATATAAGATAAGTGTTTGTTTTCGTGACATGTAAAGAAAAGTTCGCGGATGACCGTGCCAATGAAGGTTTTAATAGCACATGTAGGTATTAAGGATTTAATTGCACGGATTAAAGAAAAATACACTGTAAACCAGCCAATCAGAGGCCAGTATTATTTGTAGTTGTGGAATTAAGTTTTTATAATTTAACGGCCAACCATTAAGCATAACCGTTCATAACATGCCATAGAAACATCTTGTGAGAAAACCCGTTGGCCATTTTATAAAGTGCGCGATATTTATATAAACTGGACATTGCAGTCAAAACCTCAAGGAAATCCCGCAGTTGGAACATTCTTCTTAAATGAAAGATCAGTACAATGGAAATAAATCAGCTGATTTGTGTCGAAAGGACGAACATTCTTCTGTACGCTTCGCATGAAAGCCATGTTTGAAATGAGCAGGTCACGCGTCGCAACAAACTCCCTACATAGTTTGATGCAAAGCATCGTGCATGGATGAACCTTTCAACCGTCCGTGCTCAAAACCCGATACATTTACTATCAAAAGCGTATAATAAAACCGTGAACGTGAAAGAGGATGGATCCTGTTCTTGACTGGTCAAGAAATACATTCCACAATCTGTTGTTTACGCTCACGGTTGAGAAAAAGATTTAATTCAATTCAATTATTTTCTTATTTTGATTTGTCGAGTGTCGACCTGACAGTAACTGTATACAAATGCTGGTCTGCTCTTGCGCATTGTTTCGCAATGTGTTTTCGCTTTAAACAGTGTGTTCACTACAAACCGTGAATCTAAATTTCAATGCACATATTGAACGTGGTGATATCGATGGCGGAGTTTCACTTTCTACAGTTTTTGTAAGAACTTGCAAGTTTGTTCGAAACAAATAAGCTGAAATTTGAAAATATGTTAGGAATCGCATCAAGAACTATTTGAGGCGGAAATCACTGGTAAAGCTAAGAATCACGAGGTTCACTGACACGAAATTTTATGATTCTTGTAAAAATATTCAGTGTACTGTGATTGTTTGATGGTCCTTCGGCATCGGCAAATATTTGTTTACTCACCACTGACAAATTCACAATATTTTGCTTAACCTTTCCAAAATAATAACTGTTTTATAGTGTTTTTTGTGTACAAATGTATGTTTACGCAATACCGGAAAACCTCGAAAAGAAGCCCATGAGCTTCTTTTCTTTTTAAGGCCCTTGGACGGGCTTCTTTTCGAGATCTCTTTTGCAACCTCCAGAATTTTCTCCTAATTTAAATTTTTCTGAAATTTTTCTGTGAAACTGTAGACTTACTAATTAAAGTTGCGTCAAATAAAACCTATTTTCGATGTATTAAGAATGCAAGATGGACGCCAAAATAATCCAAGCTGGCGGATTTGTGACGTTATGTAACGTAACAGTTGATTTCACTAACAACTATTGTATTTGCAGTAAATTAATTAGCACAGCAAGTTTTTGGTGTGGATAGTGCTAACGGAATAATAGGCCGCGGGCATTTTCAACTCCCCCCCCCCCCAAATAAGAGTTGCTCCAAAAAGCCGACAGAGTTAATAGTTTTTATTCGACTGAACGAGCGATCAAGATCAATATGCGAGCCATGGTGACTACTGAATCGCAAAGCATTGCGCCAGACCTATTTCATTCAGGAGTGGCAAATTCATTTGTTGGTAACATATTATTTATATGTTTTTTCTTTTAAAAAAGCTGTAAATGTAAATGTTTACGAAAAACACAATCAAATTTGTGAAGAATATAAGGAACATATAAAAACCCAACATGTTGATTCTTGCAGGTTAGCATTTTATTAAGTACTTAGTAGTTTTTGCCTTTCCTTCTTTCACAGACTCCAAGCATCACTACAGTGGCAAGCGCGCAGATGCGAATATGGTGCCTTTCCGACTTATCAAGCTGTTCAAAGGAGGCAAATTTGACAAGAAGTACAATAGAAAGTATTCACCGATACATTTCAAAAGCCCGGAGTGGGCGAAGAGAGTCAAACTTATAGCCACGATAACAGGTCACGGGAGTGATAATCACGGATGCGCAGAGTTTTGTGTGACATCGCATCACTTTATCTTCAATGGTCACGCCAATGTGCGTGTGTTTAAGAATGCAGCGACCGCAACAGGATGCGCTCAAAGAGTTGCGGAGGGCGTGGAACCGAATGAGCACGGCACGTGGTTGTACGGCCGGGACGGATGGTGTCCAGGACAGGACGTCGTCCCGTGGGTAGTCGACGTAACTGATCAAGTGAAACTTGATGGAGGTGAAAATAGAGTGAATTACTTTGGATTGTTTAAGGGAAAGGACCCGAATCCACAGAGAAATCCCGGCGAAATTCTAATGAATTCATATCTTGTTTTTTATAAATCCGCTGAAGATGTCGTTAACAGAAGCTGATTGTACTTCAGGCTTAGAAAGCAGTTATCCTACGACCAAATCCATGTAATGGTTTGGACTTTTGTCAGTCCTTCACCTTCACCGTAAAACTGAATTACCACTATTAAATTCAGTGTGGTTCTGTCCTGTATCAGGGTTTGATGAAAAATTGTCAAACTGCACTTTGTTGTACAAAGAAAACTTTTCCATTTTGATAAGCAACTTTATCCTGTGCAAATACAGCGTGGTTTTTTTGAGAGAATGGATTTGGACACCTCTACCTCTCTCTGTGCTGTCTCTCTGTGCTGTCACAGGGGGAGTGGAGTTAAAGGGTGCACCGTCGGCTTCCTTTGATATCAGACTATAAGGCTGACTTATCTACCGACGTTAAACAAATAATTTGCCTTGCAATAAATATGGAAAAGATGCAGTGATTGAAAAAAAAACATAATATAAATTTCAAACTATTTTGGGTTCATTTATATAAGAACTTGAGATGAACGAAGGAGTTAAGAATGCCACCGCTTTACTACACTTGCAGCATTCTGGAAGATATAAAGCTACATTCCCTCCCAGAAAGTCTAGGACTGGCTGGCCCTTCCTTGACAAATCTCCAAGATATCCTATTTTTAACACTGCTGTTTAGCCGCTCACACAAGAGCTCGGCTGATGCGAGAGCTACAGAAGGTTCAGAACCCCGCGGCCAGTATCCCACAAGCTGTCATGGATGTTGGCTGGATTTTAATCAAAGAACACCTCAACAACTTGGCATATCGAAGCCAACGCACAAAGCTGTGCACAATCATAATTAACCCCACTACCAGGCCAAACTTGCCAAGCAAGTACAAAAGCGTGAACTTTCCTAGTCGAACAAAGCACCACGGCAAATTATGTCGGCTGAGAACGGTACTTTTTAAGATTCTGCATCAAAGTTCTTTTTTGAAAATGATCCACTTCTTGCCGACTCAGGTCAAACGTTATATTCGTTGAGAGCTGGTGACCGTAAATATCGAGAACTGGCGGCAATCAGAAACAATCACGCACAGTCAACTCTGGAACAAGAGAGGAACTCCTTGATACCGCCATTGAAGTCGACGCCGGTTGGGAAACATATCGTACAGCAAGTAAGAGAAATTCAAGGAAACTGAAAGAAACAAACGGTGATGGATGACATGAGATCATAGTGCACAGAACGTTCTCGGGTGACTGAGAACTTTTGATATAAATTGTAATTTGGAATTAAATATTTGTATTGTACGAATTACATGTAGATATGATCAAACGCGCTTTACGTCAACAATTACATCATTTGAAATAAAAATTTACAGTATAATCTAATCACTTACCTGCACACGAAGTAAACGAAAACCAGTAAAGCATGAAAATGGCGTACACCCGTAAAACACTTGGACCGATTACATAAAAGCGAGGCTTATGGTGAATCCAATACACCATTTTACTAATGCAAATTTTTGCTGGATCCATTCCCTTGTGAGAGCAAAAAGTCATTACTCGGTCAAATTTGGGCTCGTTAATTCAGCATAAACACTTCTTGCCCCACAAGGGAATGGATCTAGCAAAATTTTGCATTAGCATTATGGTGTATTTCAAAGAAAAACATGGAAAGAATCACCGAGAATATCTTCTTCGCAAAGCGAAGACTCGAAAGATTAACAAAAGCCATTGTTCTTTTAACTTAATTTTGCCTTCCCTCATAAGCCTCACTTTCATGCACTCGTTCTCATTCCTTTCCGAGTGCCCGCCAATGGTATGGCGTATACCCCAGGCATTTGACTGATTCCCATGCCCGAGTAGAAGGGAATTTGATATTGGTGATTGCCCCAGTGGTATGTTGTTTGAACTAGTTCAACTGTACATATTTGATTTTGTATTTTTATGTTATTGTAAAAAGGTACTAAAACAAAATTGAGTTGAGTTGAGAGAAGTGGGGTGGGGAGGGGTATGTATTGCGTGATATCTTAGCACGACTGAATTTATAAATGTGTGTTGAAAAGAAATGGTTTTTAAAACATTTTGTTCTATTGATCCGATTTCATTGTTACATTTACCACTCTGAAGGATTTCTAGCTGTAGTTTTGTTTTGTTTTGGCAGAGAGTATAGAAGGGCTGAAGTGGTCGGTAATTTCCGGCAAATAATTCTTGTAACCTTATGTAAAAAAATTTCCCAAAAGTTGAAGATCAACAATCTCGTCAAATTGTCTTGATTTTTGCAAAAACGATTTATGGAAATGTTCATGAACTCCGAAGTGGCGAAATCATGACCGAAAATGGCCGAAAGTTGACTTCACAGTTCTCGTTAGCCAATCAGTGATAACGATGTGGGTGATTTTCATTTATTCATTGTTTCGCCTATGTCGCCCTAGCAAGGGGCCGTGGAGCGAGTGGCCGAAGATGTATAAAACCTCGAGGGAGTCAGGGATTATGCTCAACCTCGGGAAAATTTTGAAATTCGCTAGAGATGTGTCTAAAATTTCGAGCTACTTGAAGTAGAAATGCCGAAATACATAATCGCGGGCCTGACAGTTCTAGTCTACGGCGCAAAAATAGCGAATATCGTTCGTATGTCGATACCTAGCCTCCTCCGCAGGCGTCTCCTGTGTTTAGTTTACGGAAACTCGATAGATTAGGGATGAGTGATAGCAGATGTGGGTTATATCATGGTGATCGATGGTAATTGATAGCTATGGGGATCGGTCCTGATGGACGAATACAACTCGTATTACTCCGAGCTCGTACAACTGGAGAAGCCTGCGGAGGAGGCTAGTCGATACCATCGTTAGATCGTATTTATTTTGCTCATATCAAGTGTAGCATTTACTTTTCCCGAGCGGCGATCACTAGGGTCTGGTAGGAGTTTCCTCAGTGTCTGGCGATCTTAACGTTTGGTATACACCTATTTCAAAAAAGGTTGACCTGGTGTAATAGTGAATACCATGACCGAAAGGAATTGTGGGCCTTCAAA
>JAOBYH010525484.1:0-14874 GCA_025403525.1 Umimayanthus kanabou | reverse complement strand
CCGCGCGCCCTGTTTTCTCTGTCTTTCTCTCTCCCTTTCTCTCTCTCTCTCTTTCGAAGCCTCTGCGGAGGAGAGAGTACCTAAATAGTTCATATGAGCTCGAAGGAGTATGCGCCCACACTCTCCTGGAAGCATGCGCAATTACAGCACATATAAATGAAACATGTGACAAAACCTGAGCGGACACAACGCGTTACTTCCCTATACTTCTCAAGAAGTGCGTATAGGTTCTTTTGAGTTCCTAAATATAACATTCAGCTTGATGTCAGCATGACCGGATCATGACCAATCGGGTTTCGTTTCCTCTCAAGCCCAATGCTCGCTAATCTTGTCCAAATAGTATCTGATGATGATGAGTCATATAACTCCAATCCAGCCCAGAAACTCTGAAATCCCATATAATAATATTAATATGAAATAATAATAAAAATATAGTAATAACTTTAGCATTCCTGCTAATTGGGGAAACAAAAAAAATACCTATCTCCGCTCATTTGAGTATCTAGCAACCTTAACAATACTTCAATTTATATACTTTAAATTTTCATATTTTAACTTGTAATTGATAGCCTTAGTGCATTGAGGCACGCAAAATGCCTTTCAAGATTTGTTTATTATTACTGTTAATGACATTGTCATTATTATTATTATTATTATTATTATTATTATTATTATTATTATTATTATTATTATTCGTATTAGTATTAGTATTATTTAAAAAACCGCGATTAAATGTTCAATAGGCTGTGCCAACTGTTCTACGCGGCCCTTCTCGGCCATGTACCGTGGACTAGAACTATAAAGTCGTCCTAAATTTGAAATTTACAAAACTAAGCATTATTTGGTAGATCGCTTGGTACAATTATAAAAATAGTAGTGAGCAGAACATTCATGGACAACCTTGTCTTCAATGTCACTGTTCAAATGCGTTTTTGCGAACTAGAGTTAAGTTTGTGAAAATTTATGGGAGATTTTAAACTTATTTTTTTATATATTTCCAATGTATTTCGTTTTTGAGTTTGCCAAAGACTTAATATGATAATTCAAAGGAATATTAAATAATCTTAACTTGTCTAACTGTTGTGTTTTAAGAAAGTTTCTTTTCTCCGTTAAGCTTGCAGTTGGCTCTTCGTGCAGATGTTTTTGTGTGGTGTTCAAACGATGATAAATGGTTGGGGCGGCAAGCTGTTAAGTGTAGAGGAAGTTAAGAGATCTCAAAGGTTAAGCGAAATCGACCGCTAAAATTAACAAGTGTCTAAACAAATTGGAAGTCAATCTGTTATTCATAAGGTTTGCATTGAATCACTATGTTCTAATGGTCTTAGATTTTCTTTTGCCTCTGTCATTGATATTCTAATCGCCGTTTGCGTTGTTTAGTCTGTGTTGTAAGCAACGAAGGTAAATTTGAAAGTTGTGTTTGATACAATTTGAAGAAATATTCAGCGGGATAGCTCAAACATCTGGACCTCTTTGCCATGAACTAAACATAAATTTGAACGCTTTCTTTACGGATTCGTTCAGTTGCTTTTATATTCAACAAAGTGATAAGTGACGCTTTGTTTTGGAAAGTTTGGCTGGTATTGGAAGTAAAAATAATAACTCGATCGACAAAAAAACAGATACCTTAGAAATCCCCAAGCGTGAAGAGCAAGAAGATTAAAATATTTTCCACTTATTCTTTTTTATTTGTTTTCAATTTGTAGCTGTTATTTAAACCACGTGTGGTTTGAAAAACAATGTCATTTGTCATATTATCAATTCCGAAGTACTAGTGCGAGCAGCGAAATAGAAGTGAACTAAAATGTTTAGCTACAGTCGGCAAGAGTAATGTTGTGCAAGAGAAAGTGTGGGACATGGCTTAGCAGTAGAAACGTTAATACAGAATTCATGAAGGCAATACTAGGGCTGTATGTCTGCAAGAGCCAACAAGACAATCTTAAAGTCTAAAGCAGCGCAATAAATCCTCAGTAATTTCTGGATCAATTTCCTCGCCGCTCGTAAAACAATGTCATTGCAGGGCAGGTGTTTGAAACCGTTATTTGCCCTGACTAATGCCTATAAACGTAAATACTATTAGAAACTTCCTATAAGTTTGGAGGACATTTTGTAATAAATCAAATAGCAAAGCTTTTTGCCACTTAGTAACTTTTGCAGCTGGCTAACAACAATGGATAATTTCAAGGTATTTATGAGGAATAACTAAAAGTTTGGTAAAACACTTGTTTTGTACTATTAAATGCAGAGCGTTAATTACAGAACAATCTTCATAATGGTTAAAACTGCTTTAAAAATTGTAGTCAGACACTGAATATCCTCAGGCAGAATATTGTTTGGCTGGCTGTAGAGACTGTGAAATCTTACAAAGCATGCATGACATGGATACATGTTCATTGAGTTAGTTAGCTGGTTTCATACCCAAAACTGGTGAATAAAACGTTCTTTATTTTGTGCAAGGAAAGAATGGATTGGGGGTTGTCACATCAATAAAGGTCTAATTTGTTTTCTCTTCACTGCGGAGCGAAAGAAGATTTTTTGCTACACTAGGGCATCATGCGGTCCAAGAATGCGTTCAATTAACAGATAGACTTAAAAGATTTATTCAAGATTACCGACGGCAGATAACAGTCAGTTTCCATAAATTTGCAATAAATATCTTGTAATTAAAACTTCTAAAATAATGTAATTAAGATTTTTGTAATCTAATAGAATCATGAATCATATCTGAAAATGTAGTAGGAATCATGAATTTGTGCCTTTGAAATTTGGGGAATCATGATTACCGAGCAACAGCCAATGAACCGTATTTAAGTTCATTCACTCTAGAATAAATCATGGTGAACATTCGTAGATTAATCGTGAATCACTAAATCAAAGAAGGTTAGGAATCGTAAATATCTGAAGTTAAATGACTAATTCCGCCTCCACCCCCGAATCTAATTCAGTTCTTGGTTTTCATGCTGAAGTTGCTTTGATACCCATTGACAAGAAATCACATTCACAACGACAACGATATCAAACTGACTTTGGGCGGATCAGCGAGAGAAAATAACCAGATAAAGATTTTATGCTTTAGTCGTTTTGATTCCTCCCATTTTACCAAAAAATTATATTCTTAACAACAAACATCAAACCAATTTAGAGCGGATAGAAGCAGTAGAAAGTAATCAGTATTAATCAAATCAAATCAAATCGATATTTTACTAACCTGATCAGTGCCACATAATTCTCTCGCATTGCCAGAAGCACTCAAAATACAAGAATGCGAGATTTTTGCGTGATATAACAAGAGGTTTTGTAAATTTAATCAACACCTTGGAAAGAAAAGCATTCAACACATCAAACAAACGAGGAGACTAGCCAGCACAAAGAATCTTAACCCAGTTTCTCCAGCATTACAAAAACCACATTTCCTCAGATAGGTAATTACTTTTAAATATTTGCTCAAGAGGAAAGGTGAGCTCTTTGAAATTTTGAATTGTCTTTTATAAGAAAAAAAATGTAAGGTTATATATCTTCTCCAAAGGGAAAAACGAAACGTTATATATTTTTTGAAAGTATTTAGAGTATATATTGCCTTTATACCATTACAAAGTCTGGGCATGTTTAAATAGATCGGTTCTAGCAACAACTTGTATGAACACAAGCAAACACACAAGTTTGGATATTGAATGAAACTCTTGTTGTATTTATATTACTTCCTAATTCTGAACTCTGAAAATCCAAAGTTTAAACATTCAAGTGAGGGCTTTCCTCGACCAAATTAAATCGGTGGCGTTAATTTGATCAAAAGAAGTGTTGCTATTCCATACGCAAAACAGCATGTCTTATTAGCCAAGAAAAAAATTGAATTAAAAAATAAGTTACAGTCTTAATTAAATAGTAAAGTGGATCTGATTAAACCGCCGTGCACTACAACTATAGCGAATACAATTTATGTATCTTTTTAAGCAGTTCTACATGTAGAAATATCAGCCAAAGATAACTGGTCATTTTGCCACTCTTAAGATTTCAACGCGGAGAAGTATTTCGGCTAATTAAAAAAGAGGCCACTAAACATTTAAAGCCTTGAGTTCGTGAAGTTTTCAGTTAGTTTCTTAATCAGCAAAGCACACTTGTCCGAGTTGAAAAGCTTATACAGAAAACTCTTCGCAGTTCCTCGGCAAAACGCAAGTTTACTTGGAGTTGTTAAAATGCTGAACTCTTGAAATGTGTGTGAACATTCACGACTAGCAAAAATAGCATGGGTTTTTTTTTAAATGAAAGAGTTACTGTGAGTAAAGAAATAGTTGTCAGCATTGTTTTTCTACTTCCTCTCCTGATTGAGAAGAATCGTACGGACAATTTCAGACAAAGAATTTGTTATTAACTGCAAATTTTTTAATGAAACAAAAGCAAAACATTTCATTTGCTGCGTCTAACATTTCCCGTTTCTGTGGAAGAAAACGTTTTCTTACACATCTTCGTTTCTGTTACTATATATTCAGATCCTCAGATCTCTAGGCCAAAATATTAGAAAATACTGGGACAAAATTATCAAAAAATTCGACGTCTTTTTGAAGCCGCTTCAATGATATTCTAATTTGCACTTGCGATCGATCACTCGTACACGCCTACAGCCTTTCAGAATAGTTAAAAGAATGTGAGAACTTGTTTTCAAGGTATTCACTTACAAAATTAACACTCTTTCAAAATAAATCATTGTGTAGATCCATTCAATACATGATATTTGCACTACAAGTGTAGTGAAATATCGTACTGTATATGTTACATCTACATATGGAAAATCATGGTTCTGCTTCATGGTTTTCGATTTCCGTTTGTTAGTATCAACTCAGATCAAATTCTGAAATGCCACTTTAATTTTTTTTAAAAAGTTTAGAATTAAACTTTAAAACTGTAAACTTTTATAACAACTGTATCAAGTTCATGAAATTTGTCGCAAAATAGTGACTGTTTAGATATTATCAACTTATAACTTACAAGTTTCTAGTTGATAATTTATTCACAAGCCAGTAAAACATATTGGTAAGAGCTGCGTCAGTAAAGGTTAAGGGGAAAGTTTACCAGAAAACCCGTTTTAACGATCTCATCAGCTAGAATTTGTAACTTAGCTTAGAATGAGCTTTATTTCGTTTGTGGAACCTTTCTACAAGATGGTTTGTGCTGTGATGATAAACCTTGGCCAAAGATACAACAACTGGGCCGAGCAACAACAAATGTAAGAATTACAGAAATTTATCAAGATAGATTCTACAATCTTTTTTTTACGTAAAAATCAAATTTAATTCTATCATTTCTTCTTAAGTTATGTATCTTTGACAGTTATAACACCGTTTCTTTTGAACTGCCGTTTTAGTAAATGAATATGTAATGTCTGGATTTTTCTTTTTTGTGTGTCTTGATATCCTAATTACTGACATTTTTCTCAATTGTATTATGTTCCCCGTTTCAAAAGCTTTTTAAAAACATGTGCCAAAACTCATTGTGCGAGAGAATTGTATTTTTATAAGATATCGTTTTCTTTTAATGAACTTTGAACAGATGGATTCACGCCTTAAAGAAAACATTTCAGTTTATTGTCGATATTTGGTGCTTTTGAGACTCTACACCTCACATTTATCAGTATTTTGAGAATGCTACAAGACTTAGAGTTAGAAACCTGTTTTAATTGTCCTAGGAAAACATCATATTTGGCAGAGATTCAGATTTGAAAGAAAGTAATTTGTATAGCAACGGAAAATAACAAATTGGTGTTGTGTTCAGAAACTTGTTGCGTAACATTCAATGGTTTGCAAGGGCGATTCTGACTACTGTGCAAATTGGCTCAGCTTGATAAAGTTTTTCTTGTGCTAAATTTTACAATCAAAGACTGAGGAATCAAAACATTATAAAAAATTGCACCATGTACGACTTATCTTTTTTTCAAAGTCAAAACCAAAATTGTTATAAAACCAAATTTTATATTTTAATAAGCGTCCAGCCGCAGATGCACAAAGAAATACATTTCAAAATGCAATGAAATCTCTCAGCAGTGTTAAATAATACATGTTGCAATTTACCTCAGGAGAAGTGTTTGTTTTTACCAAAACAAGACTAAATTAAATGGATATATTACACAGTTGGAGCGAAAAAAAAATCGTCAAAGAACTCACTAAATGTACGATTACGTTATTCCAAAAGCAGTCTGCATGAAAAATATCACTCTTTGAAAAAGGTGTTTGAAATATTGAATGCAAAGCGTATCCCCACTATGACAGTTTCTGCACAAGCCAAGTCCAAAAAAATGCTTACTAATTTTGTTATGTCACGTGACTGTCAGGTGAATTTTATAGCAATAGCGATCAAAGTAAAGTTCTATTTTCTGTGTAATTTCCAGACTAGATTCACAGACAGTTTATAGCAAGTTTGGCTTGACTTGGCGTCAAACACAGAAAAACATCCTAGAGTTTCCTCTCCGAAAAGTGCTGCTCTCAAATTTGTAATAAAAAAATTGATTGGAGTTTTTATTAATTAGCGCAATTACATTTGTTCCCTCGAATCGAAATTAACGGTTAAAAAAAGGGTATTGTTGTGTTATGAGAAATATTACGGTTTACAGTTTTTGAAGATCTGCCGTTGTATATATAAAGAAATTCACCCCGACATGTTCGGGTTTGTGAGTAAAACCGGTATCTATATATTAAGTAAACGCCAGGGATGTTCAGTTCTAAACGTGTAAACTACCAACATGGACTAACGCCGTAAAACTCTCTCATCACCTGCAAAAGTTGAGATGGCTGCTCGTTGACTAATTAGAGGTCTTGCTGACTTTCGGGCCGAACTGCACATCATTACTCGTGTTTACACGAGCTTCCAGAACATTTCCTCAGAAGTCTCACGTATTAAACAAAATCAGCATACAAAAGGGAAAGAGGACTCAAAAATAAAAGACTTCACCATTCTTAGAATTTGAAAAGTCTTTGGTTTTCAAACAAAGGCACACAAAACTTCGCAGAATGCGAAAACACACTAAATGGCCAGTGATTCATTTCAATGTCTTTATTTTTACAATAAACTTTAATGAACGCAATAACAAAATTTGCACCAAACAAATTAAAAATGTACGTATATTTAAGCACAAAAAAAAAATTCTTTCGTATAATCAGCACTTCAAAGTGTAAATCTAAATAAAATCGAACATTCTGACGCGTTGTCGGTCTCCTGGCCGTGTGTACTGCCGTCATATTCTTAACACCAATAAGTCACTCACTGCTTCGCTCAGACACCGAAATGGCACTTGGGTTACCAGGGTGCGCATGTACAAAAACTGGTGTGTGTGGGTTGGTAAGTAATGTTTATGTCGGCGGTATCGAAACACATGCATGACACTTAAGTATCACGCACCTGTTTAACGGAAGTTTTCGGGACCCCCCTCTGGCCCGCGAAACAAATGCTTATATATCTCGTGCTGGTTGAGTTGCTATAAAATCTCTCACGCAGCTGTAATTAAGCAGATCATAGAGGATTTTGCCAAGCTCAGCAAGTTATCATTGAACATTAAGTGTACTCGTTGTTAGATAGCGGGCAAACTTTTGGACTCCAGCTTGACGAAGATGTCTTCTTTAAGCCATTACCTCCTCCATCCCTCTCGAGTGTCCGCTTTCAGCTATGGCGACTTGCGGGCAATGAGAGAACGAGAGGAAAAGAGCATCTTTGGTACCAGTGAGAAGTTGGTTTTGGACGATTCTCGATCGCAAGAGCATGAGATCAAAATCGAGAAGGAAGCAGTTGAGATTGAAGGCAGCAAGGCCGAGAGACCGACTTCTAACAGAATTGAAGACGAAGAAGAACTCTCGTCTTCTGAAGTCTCCAGCAATTCGAAAGATAACGAGAAAGCCGATGAAAGAAACAAGAATTCAAAAGAAGACGATCGGAATTCCGAGACATTTGTGGCTGTAATTGCGCAATCTATTCTCAGCGTGCCGACCAAGAGAATGACTCTGAGCTCAATCTACAACTACATAGCAAGAAACTACCCTCACTTCGACAAAGAAAAAGGACCAGGCTGGCGAAACAGTGTGCGCCATAACCTATCCAGCAATGATTGCTTCGTGAAGGCCAGTCGCGCAGAAAACGGGAAAGGTCACTACTGGATGATACACCCTAAAGATTTGCCCGAGTTCTCCAAGGGAAATTTCCGCAGAAGACGAAAGCCTCGTCGGCCAAAATGCAGTCACTCTCTCCTGTTCCGAGAAAACCCCTTCCTATACCACACGTTCACATCAGGGTTAACGCCATATCCATATCAACACTTGAGAACCTCGCAGGACTTGGCCGAAATGTCATTGCCTCTCCCTTATGGCTCCACGTCCGAGAGAACAAGCTTCACACAGGCCGATATTCGGCCCAGACTGGGTCTGGTTGGAAGCTATGATGAGTCGCGGTCCCATAGCTTTACTTACCCAAGCACAGCTTATCGGTTTGGCGAGTCAAACTCAGCGAGAAACTACCCAAATCTGACAAACTTTCCCGGGACATATCAGTACCCTTGTGCGTGCCATAGATGAACGCTCTCTAAAACTGTACATGGACCGTACATCAACTGTATCTATAATATATTTCAACCTCCAGGCGTACTGTAAAAACATCAAAGTTTAAGGCTTCAAATAAGTTGTTTGTAATTCATGAATTTAAACTCTCAAATTCATTCAACTCAAAAAGTTTTATGGTAGATTAATACACATGCGGGAGCATAAAACGATAATCTCCTATTTATAGAAAAGTTTCCTCTGCGTTTTACAACAATCGTTTTGATGAAATAGAGACAACTCGTACAGTTTAGACACGAACAGTATTTGTGATTGGCACGACCATAGTATGGCTGTCTGGCTGGAAACGGAAAATAACCGAAAGAATATTATATTTATTGGTTACAAGTTATCATTGCTTATATTGTTGGCCTGAACGTTCTTGAAAGCTTGCTTAATAGTGTGAGATAATACAGCTATTTTAGCTCTCATGAAGTGAGATAGCAAAAATGTGTGAAGAACAGAAGAAGAATGGATAATTGCAAATTTCAAGTCCTTGGGTTCACGCCTTGATTTTAAAATTAAGATTAGAAAAGATATTACAAATAACACAACTGCGATCGTTTCTTTCATAAAGAGTGTCATTGTATAGAGTTGTGTTGATCTAACCGTCTTTGTAAATATAGTTAATAAAATTGCATTTGATAATACTTAAAGTTCTGTGTACATAAGGAGTGATTGAATGTATTGCTGGCTGGATCTCATGGATGAATTGCATGTTCTTGTGTACATAGCAGACTGCTTCTAAAACAAAGAGAACTAAAAGACCAAAGTTAATTTCAATGTTCAATTACAGATATTTAGCGTTGCGAGGCAGCCATCTCTCAGTATATAAAGCAACATTTTAAAATAAGCCCAAATAAAATCATTTATTAAAATTTAGTATTTGTCTCGTGATGTCTTGACATTTTTAATTCTGCCTGATCCGGGACGGGCTGTCCTACAACATCACTTTGATGTCAACTTTTTCTAGTATGCAAAAAGCTAAAGTTGGAAAATATATCAACATAAGATAATTATGAAATTTACAAAGATTCCGGTACGGATGTAGGCACTTTATTGATTTCCGTTCTAATTCACTTAGGGCGCACTTGCTCTTTTAGCGCAACTTCATAATCCGCGCGACTGCAGATGGCGACTAAGGTAATATTATTTCATATTATTTCCACACCAAGGCAGATGTTTATGACGGAAGGGCCCCAATTTACACTCTTTTAATATTTCAAGTTCCTAAACAACAACTGGCGGTTTGTTTGAAGAGTGTATTAGTTTAAAAGCATTCTTTGTAAAAGCAGACTATAGAGGCGATTTTGCTATGTTTGATTTTATTTCCATTTTCACATCTCGAACCCAAGTCGGTGACAGTTCGAGCTATCGAGACCTGGTATAATTACATCTATATTTGTGAACGTTTCTCTGACCAAACAACTATGATGCTCTGCATTGCAATTCAATAAAGACTGAAACACATGTAATTTGCTTCGTTTTAGGAGAAAAACGGCCTCTATTTAGGTCGGTATTATATTGGTGCTGTTTGAACAGTGTTGTTGATGTTGTTGTTAAACTCGTGGCCGTATGAAGTACTCTTGCACTAAAAACTGAAAACTAAAGCTTGAAAACTACCACAACGTTTACTGTAAATAAGTTCAATTCATGGAAGACGCACCGTAGATGTTTTGATTAAATTGTATCACTTCGCTCGAGTGGAGTAGTGTTGCCATAGGTTTCTCATTTTCTTCGTTATCGAAGACAAAACAAAGACAACTATAAACAATTTCTCAGAGAAACCAAGTGCTCTTTGTTTCAGAAGCACGAATTGGTAATACTCTGAGCCAGTTAGAACCACAGTTTATGATCACAAAATTCAATGAAAGGCAGGCAAAACGGCTAGTCAACTAAAAGGTTGAAGAAACCTACTAGATAAAGAAGTCGTGTTTTGCGTGGTGTTTTTATCCTGAGAGCAACATTCCCGACTATTTTAAACAACGTTCCAACAAGCTTTATCCACTGGGGGTGCAAGTACAATGGAGAAATTGCGTTTAAGCCTGATTTAGCTAACAAAACTGAGTTTCAAAAGGTTTTAATTAGACGCTCTGATAATTTGGAATCTGGCCGCACGCGAGCAAGCCATTTTTAGCTTAACAACTACTCATGTGATACTTTTAAACAAACTATATTTTCTCAGTAGAGATAGAAGCTCACGACATTCGACTGTTTAAAGATTATGAACGCTGAGATAGTGTTTTGACTAAGTTGTTGACAAGTAAGAGAAGCGATTTAATAATAGAAATAGCTTAAAACAGACATTTTAAAAGTTAGCGCAGTGTTACGTAGTGCGCAATACTAATAGTAAGTGCGCTATTGTTATATAGGGGGTTTAAGAGCCGCTATTTTCTTTCGAAAGGCTGAACTTTTCTTCTTATTAAAGCTTTTTAATGTCGTTACAAAAGGAAAAAATTGAATTGACGGTGAGAAAATCAATAAATCTTATTACTTTTGTATACAGCAGTTCCGTTCTCTCGTTCACTCTAGAACCGATTCCTTTTGTCCTCGCAGCAATAATGATATATTGATTTAGTCAATGTATTGCCTTTGTTGTAATTAAAACTGAATGTCAGTATTCAATAACTAGTTGTTCTTTTATGTCAATTGCACTGTGGCTTCAAACGATTGTGACAAACCCTATGAACAACGAGAATAGATAACACTACGCGCTCCAGGTGACAGGAGTTAAACTTGTTTTAAACACTAAAACCACTGAATTTAATAGCATAACTTTAGATCATCAGCAGTTGTTGGAACTTTAACGCATAAGGAAGAACAATATCTCCAGTTAGCCAAGTGTTTGAAAAGTCCAAAAGATCAGTAACACGTTCCGTGAGACAAACTTTTTCTCATCACCGTCAAAGTTTCATAGAGCTTTTGCCTCATGCAACGAACATTGTTCTGATTTCTGGTATCTCTTTTATTTGGCTTTGTATATATAAATAGGTTTTCTGTGACTCAGTGCTCCGTCAAACTTTGTTAGACTGTGTAATACTACTAGTTGCATGCGGCAGATTGCAATAACACATTCACGCTAACACGTTTATCCTAAAGAGATTTAGACATCGCTGTAAATGTGACTGCGCCTTAAACAAACACAAAATTAAACAAAACTAAACAGATTATAAATTTAAAGAGAATCACTTGTAGTTACTGTTTACAGTTCTGTTTCCGTATGGCTCCGTCGAATAAAGAACTAAGCAGTGAAAAGGCGGGCGAGAAACCTCACTCGGCTGCCTGAAAATGTTAATAACTTTTGAGTTTTGGACGACCTTTTGAAATTCCTCCTTCTATGCGGTAATACTAAATAGCTGTCTGTGTTTGTTTCAGTTTTTTGTTTATTTCCAGGTTTACAACTTTCTCTCTCTCTTCAAAACTGGTACCTGAGCTGATTTATGTAAACTTTAATTCCTTTCTAGATAACATATGCAATGGCAAGTTTCCGGAACGGTTAACATCTCTCAGCTTTAACAGCTTTAAGTTTCCGAATGGAAACGGCTAAAGTTCTGTTTTCTATATTGACGCTTCAAAATCAGTTGCCAAAATGGGATTCCAAGTACCGAAAAGATTAAAAAAGGTTCTTCCGCAAAATTCATCTACCGCTCCACCCGAGTAGTTCTATATTTTCTCTGCCCACGTGTAATAATAATAATTATAACACTAACTGTTTTACCGGTTATATTTTAAGATACACAAACGACTGCCCACGTGTTTAGCTGGTAACCGTCAGCAATTAACTAAAGTGAGACCTCTTTGTTACGTCTCTCGAATTTATCATTGAGCAAAACATGGGATTCAACAAAAACTTGCTAACGAATTTGAATATTATCTTGTGATTGTGAACTTGCTTTTATCAGCGTGTCAAATGATAGCTTGATTTACATAGTTTACAAGTGAACAATTTGATGTCCAGACATTTCTTCAATCTCTGAAGGAACAAAATATAAATATTTTGATAAAATGAACTTGTTTAACTGTTGACAATAAAGTTTTTACAATGAAAGTTTTGCTGAGACCAAAAGGTCTAAGTTGTTTAGACTTTAAAAAATTGGCGAAAATCACGAACATTTGTTACATAAATTTTCGGTGTTTGTAATAAAATATCGTATAAACTGCTTAGTTTTAGTGTTTTAAAATGACTGTTTGGTTTGAATTGTATACTTGAATTTCTAAACCTTTCAGTGAATCGTCGCTTTTACCAATTGATGCAAAATCATGTTGATGCTTTAATATAAATCTAAAAACTACGCCTATCATTACTAGGTCATCTCCACTTTTTTAGCTGTTTAACCGTCGTCCGACCGGCTCAAAATTGAAATAAAGACTTGCAACAACAAAATAAGTAATAACAGAAAATACATGAGAGAAAACCGTATCACATCCAGAACTCATCCTTGAGTCGACTTTCAACAATAACCACTAAAACAACTTCAACGTGTCTATTTGAGGGTTACAGTCTGTGAAATAATTGGGTATAAAAATAACTGCCTGCAGTTGGAATACAAACTGCCTCTTTCTTTTGAGCGAACCTTACAAATTTTATGTTTACTGAACTAAATCTTACCAATGTGGAGAAAAAAATTAACTTGAATACGGATTAACTTCTCGGCTGGTTCACGTATATATACACGTTTCCTGAAGGTTATAGATACAGTGGAAACGTCGGGACACAAACTTTTATACTTTTTAACATTTTAACCAGAAGAATTAAAGTAGTCGGGTCGTTTCTAAAATCCATTCAAAAAACATACAGCTAATTAAAATAGCTTCAACCTTCCAAAGGACGGAGCACAATAGGTACAATGTACGTATAATACATTCTTTGATAAAAGGGGTTGAATCTGATCTAGATAAAGATTTTTAACGTTACTAAAAATGTATTAAAAACTTTAAAATCTACTAAATTTTCGATCACTGAATGTGACCTTCGTCAGAGTAAAAAAATCGGATTCAACCCCTTTTATCAAAGAATGTCATTAACTGATCGCCAAACAGGAATATTCAAAACGTATAATACATTACATATACAATATTCTAAAATTACCGTTTTATAATTAATTGTACAAAAGACACCAAATCGTTCAGTCTCAACATTAATACTAAAATAACAACCAACCATCAATAGGATTCCTAAATTCTACAATTGGTTTTGGCTCCATCAGTAAATCCTAGACAAATTACAGAACATGCACTCTTAGGCGAAGCCACCCACAAAGTGATCATGAGCACAGTTACTGAAAGGCAGAAAAAGAAAATCTAACAGTAAAGAGCTCAACCAAAACACGTCATAATTAAATGACGAATTATGATGTGTTTATCTAGTGGACAAAAAGGGGCTTTATCAGTGATTTCGAAAACTGTATAAATCTAGGGACTTGGCTTACAAGTTTCTTGACCACTGAGAAATAACATTTCCTGCGCCTTCAGTCTTTCAGCATTCCAGCGGACTAAAGCTAACGCGCCCATCATGCCTTTGTGCGAAAAACCGCTTAATGAGACCAAGATGGCGGCCGGAGACCGAACGATGGAGTGGCAACTAGACAGTCTTAACAGTGTTACCTTGATTTCAGCTAGTTATTTTTGAAACAAACTTAGCTTCCAGAATTTTCAGCTAGGAATATAATAATAGAAAATGATATACTTTATATCAAAAATGCTGACAATAAGCCAAGGAAATAGCAATAAAGCATTGTATTGTAAAAGAAACCGTAAAAGAAAACCCAAACTGCCGTCAGCGAGAATCGAATCACAGCAGCCTGATCCGATATGGCAGGTGCTTTAATTAATATACTTCTACTGAATTGATTCTGGATACATCCTCAAAAAAAACTAATCCGTGTACATTGATTAAAGTATCTGGCTAATTGGGGGTATGTTACATAAAGGGTGCCGCACCAGTGTTTATACTGTTATGTTAATAATAATAATAATAGTAATAGTAATAATAATAATAATAATAATAATAATAAATATAACAATGGTATAATAGTTCTGTTTAACGTCGTTTTCACAGAGAGTTGTTGTCCATTCACCCGAGCCAGAGGTTCGGTGAACAATTACTAAAACTAACTGACGAACAAAAAATAGTGGTAATATATATAATAACTGACTAATACGAAGGTAAACTAATGTGTAATAATTCATTCCACTAAGTTACATACATTTGTTGCATTGGAAGTCAGCTAAATCAGACAGTTTAACTAGGGTATGTGAGGTAGAAGTCTGATAATTTAATTAATAATTATTTTAAATTAAATTATCA
>JAOBYH010524373.1:0-14875 GCA_025403525.1 Umimayanthus kanabou | reverse complement strand
AGTTGAGTTCAACTTTTCCCGGCTTTACGGCACCGCCGGCTTACGGCAGTTACGGGGTAGTTACGGTTTATATGGAAGCCAGGCTTAAGTATAGCACCGTTTACTTACATTTCTTTCCAGTCCACAAATAGTTTCCCATAGTCCACTATTTTTCATAATTAAGGCGATAAAGTTTTTCAGGAATATTTTGTGTTCATAGTAATGTTCCTTGGGGGGCCCCGCTGCAAATGAAATAAGGCGGTTGCTTTTGGAGGCTAAAAAATTATTGAAAATTTAATTAGGTTTGACAAGCTTTTTTTTATTTATTGGAGCTACAGTCGACCACATTTTGGTGAAGGAAATTTTTAAAAATATTTTAATATTGTAGAGTAAACATTCAAGTAGACTTGATAAACTTGTTTGGGTTAAATTTTATAATAGAATGATTTTTTTATGGTTTTTTAAAAGCTGAATTTTATATTGTTAAATGTTAGGAAAAAATATTTACATGTATATCTCGTAATTAAATTAATCATAATTCTGTATTTTCGTTGCATACTCTAGGAGACAGTTTCGCCCTGCTTTTGCCAAGCTGGATGCTTTGTGCAGACTATTTCCACAGGCTCCAGTTATGGCACTTACTGCCACAGCAACTAAAACCAAGAAAGAAAAGTTTTGTCAATTGATCTGCAGGTGCTTTTTATTGAGGTTATTCCTGACTGAGAAAAAGGTTTTTTAAAGTTAAAGACTCAGACCAGCTTCAAAGGAAGATAGATAATGGTCCTTACCCCTTTTGTTAAAGAGTGAAAAAAAGATCCATGCCCTTGACTATTTTTATGGTACCCTTGAAAGCTGTTCAGAGAGTTTAATGTTTTTCAGTATATTAGGGAAAAGATCAGTACGAGCCACATGATGGCAATCATGTGGTAAAGAACAAACTTTTCACACATTATCATGCACAATATCCTCAACACGAACAAAAGCCTGTTATGGATGATCTTTTTCACAACACTTGTAAACACAGTTTTATCTATGTTGCGTTTGGAATTGGCAATGACTGTCCCAATATAAGGAAGGACATCCACCTTGGTTTGCCTTACACAATGGAGGAGTACTTTTAAGAAGCAGGATGTGCATGGAGGGATGAGTTGCCATCTGAAGCTATAATCTACTTTAATGCCTATGACATCAGTAGGGAAAAGCTTGACATGCCGGAAACAATGATTAAGTTTGTAAAGTCAACATCAGAATGCAAATGAGGAATTGTTCTCCAAGATTTTGGCTATAATGCCCCATAATAAGAAGATGGGGGCTACAATTTCTGTGTTCATCACAGAAAGATTTGCACTTGTGAAGTGAAGTGTGCAGTTTAAATGCTCAGAAAGCTAATGATGACCACAAAAACGAAGCCTGTACATGTAGTCCAGTACCAGCCATTGCATGCACAATCACATCGGTTACAAAGGAACACAAAGACCTTGTGCACCAAAGACATCTTTCTTTTTGTGATAGAGCATAGCACAGTTAGTATTTACTGAATATTTGAGGTTGATATCACTAAAAATTTTGGACACTGAATTTTTAAGAATGTCAAAATTTACAGATTATGTGCATTGATGTATGGAGACAAAGAGTTCTCTTCGGCCAAAACGTTTTGTTTGCATGCCTCAATTATCTAAAACAGTATTCTACATGCAGGGTGCGATTTAAGAGCCTACAAATGATGAAAAGTAGGATAAGACTTCACTTTTGTAGGCCAATAACTAAGCATCCTACAAATTTCAAATAAGGATTTATATGGAAACATTCTTATCCCCCAAAGCAAAATGAAAATTTGTATGCCAGACAAAATCCTTAAATTGCACCCTGGCAAGTATACATACAGTATAAATAATAACTGTGCTATGCTCTATCCAATTATGGATTAATTTTGTATGAATCTGAAACTGAAACACATACTACTTGTTGTGCCCCCTGGGGAGCACTTGAGAGGTATGTAATTATGTATGTATGTATGTATGTATGTATGTTGAAGTTGGAGTTTAATATATCTCATCAGTACTAAAGTAGTAATTATTGGAATTGGTGAAGCTTTTCATGTCCGCTACCAAGGGTTTTGTGTCGTCTAGCCTAGCACTTGAAACTCTCTCAAAGATGAAGTAATAAATAATATGTAATCCAGTGAAAATCGGAGTTCTTGTGGTTTTTCTGAATGATATTTGCTAACATTTCTAAAAGTGGCTCCGATTTCTAATAGACTGTTATCTTTTATAGCATCATGAACGTTTTGAACAAGCCGTTGACCTAAGGAGAAAGGAAAAACGTGGTCAATATTTAACACAATTAACAGTCTCTTCTAGCTTGTGTACACATGTAGAAAACCTAAAGAAAAGTAAATTATAATAAATTGAAAGTGAACTAGCTAGCCAAGCTGCTATAGCTATTGTATACTGTACAATCAGTATATTACGAGAGATGTAATTGCGGGGGCTGCAGGTTATGGAGCTGTGCTCAAGTGGGATAATTGTATTTTACTGTCAGGGCATAGGTTATTTTTTCAAGTTTTATTTTATTTTTTTATTTGTTTTAACAGTCTTACAATGATATTTAACAGTAAATAAGCAAATTACACTGATTGAAAAAACACCAAATAATGGGATTTGAAATTCCAATATCAAAACAGAATAAATAAAAATGAAAATGTTAGTGCAATTTGTAATATAAAGGAAAGTGTGTATTAAATATTACAATGTATATCACACATTTCTATCTATCTGGGAAGCCAAAAAGGATTTTAATATGCTCCATTTGGTATTGAGGATAGCTAGCTTATTTGTCTGTTGGGCTGCACAGTGTTCAATCTCAAACTGGAGGTGGAGTCAGGGCATGGTGACTCACAAAGCAGCTCCCTAATTAATTAATTTGTTACTTAATGGATATAGGCCTTGTTCAATGGTGTTGTTTATGGATTTATTATTCAATCAGAGAAGAGCTGCTTATGTATGTATACACCACATTAGGGGCAGGTGCTCATTCAGAAAAAGCACAGTTTATACCCAAAATGATCTAAACAATATACTCTTGACCCATGATACTTATAGTTTTCAAGAATTTGCCCTAGTCTGACAGACACCAGGCTCCTCATTCTTTCAAATGTCTGTGTAAGAGTTAAACAATAATTACTTTGGTCTTCATCCAAGTAAAAGACATGACAGTCTGTTCAGATATGCAGTTGTATCATATGTAGTTTGACTGCTCTAGCTAACTGGTTGAATATAAAATTAACAATTGGTGATATAAAGTGCTGCAAGTGTACTGATAAAAAATGTCATTGAAGATACCATAATACCTGTCACTGCGTGCATGGGAAATCAACCACTAGGCCTAGGGTGACAGGGAAAATGGACTAAAATCCAGTACTTGGCCAAAGTATGAAAGTGCAGGCTGACCCAAGCAAATACAGTTAATTTGCTAAAAATTGCACATGCTAATTGCTCTGTTCAGAAATTACTGAATCAAATTCGCAAATTTATTAACAAATTATATTTACATATACTATTTTATTGTGCACAACAACATTTACTTTTGTTAGCTGCAGCTTGGAAAAATAGAAGAATTATTTTGTGTCAGATGAAAAATTAATATTATTCTTTATGACCTCATTATTGGGACATGGATAATATGGTTGATTGATTGATTGAGTGGGTTGGTGTTGTTTCTATAGGCGTATAGCAGATAATTATGCTGTGTATTGTAAGAGATCTAGTGACATACAGTATCAATGTGTCTGTGTATATATTATTAGTTACCTTTTTGCTTCTCAGTGGCTATACCCGATGATGATAGTGGCTATTTTCTAGACCAAGCTTAGCTCTTGCCACCTCTGGTTCATCATACACGCAGGAATTGGTTATCCACATTTTTCTTCAGAGTAGGAGCAGCCACCGTTGCATTGAAGTCCAGAATATCAGGTGCCCTCGCTTCATCTCGACTATGGCATCGGACCACTTTAAGTTTCCAAACCTTCATAAGTTCATTCTTCAACCGATGTGTCATTCAATACGGAAAGTTTGCCACCGGTCCTTACAGTTACAGACAACGATTGACTTTGTGCATGAACTTCCTTTAATAGTTTTAACCTTACTGCGCCTTTTATGTTTGGGATATTTAGCATTTCTTTAGCAATATCCGTGACAGTTCCCCACTCTCCACTGTAAAGTGCTTCCATTCTTCGTATTTATGTAGTGGTGTCTTCCGGTTTTATCGAGTCACTTGACTTGAGGAGATTGACAAATTTGAAAATATCAGAATGAGTGTAACAGTGGAGTGTATCAATGAGGAAACGAATATGTTGTCTCTTGTTCGAATTCTACAAGCGGGTATGGCAACAGCGGCAAATTTGGAAATTTGCAAATTTTTTCGGGGTCTCGCTCACCTAATTTGCAATGTCGTCGGAGAAAAGCTAAGAAAACATAAATCATTGTTTAAGTTCGCGGGCAGCGGGCAGCACTGACCAATCGAAAGCGGTTGTTATTGTTTCACCCGACAGCCAATCAGAACGGCTTTTCATCGCAGTCTTTCCCAGAGCTCTTCGACCGAGAAGCCAGACATGCGCAGAAGAGAAGAGCTCTGCATGAGGTCGAGAATGGGGAGGTTTTATGTCGAGTTTCCAAACATGCGCAACCAGTTCTCAGATTGCTGCTCCACCAATCACAATTCACAAATCACGCGTGCCAACAGCTTCAGACATGTTTTAAACTAACTAAAGATACAAAATAGAATGTAAACTACATAGACGACTTTCTTTTCGCTGATTTTGTTCGTAAAACATTATTTAATTGAAAAGAATGAATGCTTTGATTCAGATTAAATTTCAGAAATCCTTCATTGCAGTTCCTATTTCCATTACTGTGTCTTTTACCAGGAGAAAACGTTCGTTATCGAACATGAAGTTACTTAGCTTTAGGACTCCTTCGTATTGAAAAGAGTCCATAAGGATTTTGATGCAATGGTTTACTTCTACTACAACTGATAGTTAGTCTATAGAGAGTTTCTTTGTTTGTTTCTGGGCGTGGCGGTGTTTCCAATCAATACTAAAGTACCACCACCATTCAAAAAGAAAAGTTTTGTAATCCTTCCCCTTTAACCCTTAAACGTTCGCCTTGTTGTTTAACCCTTAAATTTTCTCCGTTCATCGAAACTTAACCTGCTATCTGTTCCTAAATTTCACACCAAAAGCTACAGGAAAGTTCTTTCTCGGTTGCTGACTCCAAACTCAGGACCCTTGTTTTCAACAGTACCTAAATCAGCTAAACTCCCAAAATAGACATTTTCCATTTTTATTTTTAAATATATTTCGGTAGTATCATTTGTATTTACAGTTAGCATTGTTTTGTAAATTAGCTTTTCAAAATAATTTTTCTAGTATTTATATTTATCAAAAGGCACATATTGCAAACTAGTTTTTGAAACAGTACTAATTAGAACTCGTTGCACTGTAAAAACTGACTAGTTAAAATAACGATTTAGAATAGTTATCTTATGCAACTGAGGTAACTACTTCTTTTTTTGGTTATTTTAACCTTCTGTATTGCGTTAAAAGTAACCAATTTTTTGCTGGTTAAATCAACCATAATAAACGGTTAAAAGATCATTATTAAATGTTAAAACAACCAAATTAATTGATTATTTCAATTATAAATTTCAGGTCGAATCTACTAATTTTATTTGCTTATTTTAAACCAATTTTAAGGGTTGTTCTAACTATATAAGTCAGTTATTTCACCGTATATTATAGTTAAAACAACCGTTTAAAATTGCACTATCCATGCAACTGAGGTAACCATTTTTTTTATGTTACTTTTCATTATTTTAACCAATTATTATTTGGTTGAAATAACCATTTTAAAACAGTAACTTTTCTAACCCCCAAAATTGTTAAAATATAGCCCTTTTCACTTTTGAATGTTCAGTAAATCCATCTACAAATATTAAAGGACATCAACATTTACTGTAAACTACTTTTATTGTCTTTTCAATTTACTACATTTCTGTAGGTTAATACAAGTACATATATACATGTATACACAGTTGTGTTGCTTGCTGAATCATTCAAACTTTAAAATTCGCGTTTCAATTAAAGAAAATACGGTGTAACTGGTCCAATATTAGACAAGCCCTGATGGTTTTTTTGGATGTCCTGTACATTAATTTATTTTCTAAAAATTGTATTTTCACTTATTGTATTTTTCATAAAAGAGTCAAATAAAGAATTGTTGTTGTTTTTAATCAATATTAAGCGGGCCAACGGCGGTTAGCCAACGTAGTCACTTGTACTCAGTTACCTGGTGCGTCGCCTTACTCCAAACACTGAGGAACTGCTTTTGTAGCTTGTACTGCGGAACAAGGTTATGTATCTTTCCCATGTCAAGATCAAAGAACTCATCTCCATCGATACATTTTATAAACTGGAAAGAAGACCAAAATTAAGCGGGCCCACGGCGGTTAGCTAACGGTCACTTGTTCAGTTCATAATACCAGGTGCGTCGCCTTACTCCAAACACCGAGGAACTGCCTTCGTAGCTTGTACTGCGGAACAAGGACCTTATGTATCTTTCTCATGTCAAATAATATGAAATAAACTCTGATATAAACTCTGAAATAAACTCTGATCCATTTCACTTTCAGTTGCTCTGGGTCAGTTGCCTTGTCGAGCGTTGAATCAACGAAGTTAACCTTCAAAATCTCCAGCAATCTCTTTCAAACCATGGCCTTCTTAAAATGCAGAAACTTTCTCCTTTGTAGAGTTCTTTGTCAGCAAGATCATGCTAAAAAATTTACAGATGTCTAGTCGAGAAGTTCCAAAATGCTTTTGCGATCACAACATCACAACACTCAACCGATCGACAGCCTGCAAGGCTTAGCCTGCGAATCAGACGAAAATAACCTCGTTTAGCTAGCAAGGCTAAGAAGTGAAGAACGTGACTGCCGTAACGCGTAATATGAGCTATTGGTTTTCAAACATAAATTACGTTTGCCAGGATTGGCTGGACGACGAAATTCGAGTTCTTGTTGTTGACATATTTATCAATCACGTAATCCGGCAATTGACATTTATAGTGCATGCCTTTCATGCCGATGCGTGCCAGCTTGGACAATTTTTCAAATAGCTTATTATTTGTCTAGACAGTTAAGAATTTCGGCGGGAATTTAGGATCTCTGCATGTAAGAACATGAACATGGAGAACCTGATGTGCCAGTTGTGTATGATTTTTTTTACAATGAATATAAGTATGATGCCCAGCCATTCGATGAAGTTTCAGAAGAATGACTCTATATTCTTTGTCAAATGTGACGTTACCGGATGTCACTGGTTGTTCAAGAAAGCAAATTCCTTAGCTTCAAGAGCCACCTCTATCGGTGCCATGGCAAGAGTGAATAATTACTTTTTTTGAAAACTCGTCTGTCTTTATAACTCAGCAACCTCGGCCGTACTGCAGTGAAGGGCAAGTACCGATGGAAGTTGAGAATTTTGCTCCTGAAGGAAATTGAATTGTTCACATAAATAAGAAGTATGATATGCTGGAAGACAGGATGGAAGCAAATCAGTTACACCAAAATAACAATTTATAGAAGTTTGTTTTTAAAATTAGAAAAACGCTTAATTAACTGTAAATCGTTGCAATTTTGATTATTCCATAATGACTATTTTGGCAAATTATTAAAATCAGTTACACCTAAATAACGTTTTCGAAATGGTTGTTTTAAACAATGAGTAAGTGTCCTTTTAACTTTTACAACAGTTACAATTGGTTGCCGTTTTCATCATTTTAAAATGGATGTTTTGGCTATTAAAATTAGTTATATCAAAATAACATTTTGGAATAGCTTATTATAGCAATAAGTAAAATGTCGTTTTAACTATTATAAATTGTTGCAATTTTGACCATTTTATAACAGTTATTTTCGCCATTAAAATCGGTTATGACCATTTAAAATAGTTATTTTAACTAGTCAGTTTTTACAGTGCAGATACCACGGGAAAATACAATGTGTAGAATTTTTCCTGTAAGTGTTCAAACGTTGATCTTCTTTTCTTCTGCTCGCAGTAAACAACTTATATGGACGTACGTACGTGCTCTAGGATAAAATGATACGAAATTATAATTACGGTCGCCTGTGACGCTGTTGTGTTTTCCTTGCGTCCATATTTTATTCAAATTTTAAATGTTTTAGTCACTTGATACCAGAGGTAAGTAAGGCCGTAACTTGAATTTAGATAGCGTGATATTTCGACAATATTGCACCTATATCATACAAGTATACACAACAGCTTCCTTTCCAGATTGAAAAGTTGATATACGTGAAAAAAACCTTGTCCAATCGTAACAAAGTATCAAAAATTCTGTAACTACGTGGAGTTCCCAAACTGACTGTGATTTTAGAACGTGACTTTTTGGTAAGTCTATAATAATTATTCAACATATGTTTTGTTGGGGGCGTAATTATTTTGTGACTGTTCAATATATTTATCCTGGGGCTTTAATAAGGATTGCTGCAGTGTTAGTAGATCGACAAATTTCTATAAACCTTTAAAAAATATAATGCTGTTAGGATAAAAAAACGAAACAACGAAGATCAGCCAGCAAATGGTATCACATGAAAGAAACAGTTATATACTTTTGTACAAGGTCTTCTTCCGTGTCCTAGTTTTTCTATTTTCATCACAATTTGTCATGCATCACTGTCTATCTTAAATTGCGACATTCTTGCTTAAAAAAACCCCGACGTTCTTGTTCAAAATATCCCCCTTCCACAACATACTCACTGGTGCTGGGGGAAGAAAACCTTAGAAAAGGTACCTAAAAGGAGGTCAACCGTTAAAAACGTTAATATTTAACTTTAAGTATACTAAATAGAAAACTGATTAATTGCCTTCGTGCACGTGGGTTTACTAAATCTAGGATATACAGTATAATTGCGACGTTATAGAACATTTATTTCAGGGAAACCTTAAACCCAAAGCTATAAATGAAGCACAACAGGGAGGGGCAAACCCTGGTAAGCCTGTGTTATTATAAGTCGCTGCAGGACGCTGCTTTTAACAGTTTTCGAAGAACTATCCATCAGCAACTGGACATCGGACGAGACAGTTGAAGGTGAAAGACAGAGTTCACAGAAGTCAACCGTCATGGAAGTATATGTTTCACTTAACCATACAAAGGTACTTTGGTCATATTATTGCCAACTATTTGTCACTGAACTTGTACCTGCACATTTCAGACAAACGGATTTACAAAATAACATTACGGTATTCCGTCAAACTAACCTCACATGTAGCTCTATCAATACACGCTTTTTTATAAGAACCAGATTCATTGTTCAAGATTTTGGGCCGAACTTAGCCTCAATTTGTTCCAAATTTGTTTGTATTTCTATAACCGGTTTAAATTGAAGAAAAAACAAAACAAAAACATGGCATTGGAAAACGAAACGCCTCGTACCATTTATCTACTATGCGGCTGTATCTGGAAGAGAACTACCTTCATTGTTTGTTAAAACAGTCTCCAGTCTCAGAATACATTACCTTTTGCCCTCGCTCTAGCTTGCGTCTCTAGTGAAAGAAGTTGCTTAGATTTTGACTACCTGTAAATTTTCATAGCTGTCGAACTTCAGCCTGAACTTTTTCTTAAATTGTTCTAAAATTTTGGGCAAGTTGTTCTTATCAAAAAAGGCAAGTAAGTTTACTTATTGTGTTATTACTTCTTTGAATATGTGTTTGTGATTAGTTCTATTATGATTTTTCGTTTTGACTATTTGATTTATTTGTTAATGTAAACAAAACCTGTAGTTACTCAGCTCGATTAACTCTTTAGTTATTTGGAGTAGCAATTACCTAGACCATTTTTTTGTTTGTTTAAATCCTAATAAAAATCAACAAGTATAAACAACGGAGTTTGAGCCAATAAACATACGGCTCAAGAGGGCTTTAGTTTAGTTTAGTATTTCTCTTCTTTAAATTTTAACTAAGGCCCGGGTCGTATATGAGTGAGAGTAGAAATTTCACCCAGCTAATTAGCTGCAAAAATTCACAGACTGCATTCAGTTGGTTTCGTTTTGTTCCGGACATATTTACACTGCTGCAAAAAGTTAGTCATCGACCAGATAGATAGGAAATATAACAAACGCGAATAGTTTCGGCTACTAACGTACTGATGCCAACGGAAAGAAAACGATGAATCAAGAAGTTTTCAATTTAGTCGATTTGTGTTTATATTACTTTCACAATTACAAATCCAACAAAGGATTTGATCAACTTACTACTATACACCAAAAGGACACGCAGAATTCTCGGCTTACTCGCTGGAACAATTTTCCCTTTCCTAATAACGTCCATGCCATCTGTAACATTCAATGCCATTTCTAACAGTCAATGCCGTTTTGAATAACAATCTTTGTCGTTTTCAACAAGAAGACAAAGTCGTGATTGCGGAAACACAACTAACACTAACTCTGAACGGCTCTAACCCTACAACTCTACAAGAAGAGACTCAAAAAAAAGAAAACAAAAGGTAATTAAAAAAGACAACTTGAAAGAACTACTGTGTTTCAAACCCGTAACCGCTCGCAATCTAGTCCTATACTACATTCCCACGACGCCAACAGCTCGATTCAGTGCTGCTTACGTATTTTTTCACTGTATACGTATTACAATTGACATTGACTGGAAAAATGGCAATGACTATTCACAGAAAAGAAATTGACATTGCCGAACAGCTCCATATTCCTGAACATCACCGCAACCGGCAGAACCATGGTTCGAGATCAATTATTATAGGCGTAATTATGGTCACCTATTTCAGACAACAAATACGGATCAACCGAAAAACTATCAGCTACGCGGAACTATTAGACATTCTGCACGATCGTATCCACCGCCAAGATTTAAGATTAAGAAACAATATTCCTTCAGAGAAAGTTCTTGTCATCATCTTGCACATGGCATTCATTAGAAATAGAACTTCCCTAAATGTAGGAAAATCAACTGCTATCAATTAAGCTACATAAGACGTTGTAGAGGCAGTTTATGAACTGAGAAAAGAACATATACATTTTACTGACACCAAAGAAGATACATTAAAATCAATTGCGACATTTTGCGACCTTTCGCGCCTGTCGAATATAGTTGGAGCTATTGATGGGACCTAGGAAAGCATCATTGCTCGAATTGACAATGCGATCAGTTTTAATTTACATTTACAGTCAACACCAATTGCAACACTACGATTTGATTGTTCAAGCCGTGGCTAATGGACAGAAAATCCTTTTAGGTTTTTCTATAGGATATTCTAGCAGTATGTATGATAGCATAGGGCAAGGAAAGACCGGAGAGAAGTAAACAGGAACAGAACTAACCTCTAATACTGCTTAATTGTCACCTACCTTCTTCGTGATAGTTCCTACCCAATTTCATCCGATGGCTAATGAAAACGTTTCCCGAAGGAACCCGTTATCAATTAGCATCACTGTTCAACAAGGAACTGTTTTCGGCAAGGCTTAAGGTCGAAAATGTTTATGGAGTCCTTAAACACAGATGGATAATTATGTTGAAACGGTTCGATAGTACAACAACAACAACACAACGACAACACATTTAGTTAGCACTTACTTATGATGACTGTCCGTGGGGTATCACTATCTTTTCTGATGTATGTTCTTCTTTGCTAAATCCAAATTCATTTGAACCCAAACTTATTTTTGAGTAGGGTATTGTTTCGATCTCCGGCTGAGACTTTCTGAGAAAACCCGGATTCTGTTTTATGAAAATCTTAATATCTCCAAATTAGCGGTTGTTTTATCCTTCAAATGTTTCCTGCTTCGGTATAATTGTTCTTTCGTTTCTCTTCAAACGAACATCACAATTTTTTTTAGCAATTGGAATGCGGGTGATCTTGGTTTTGGCAAACTTAGTGAGTGTACCTATGTGAAGTGGAATTATGAAAGAAAGAAATAGAACTTCTTTCTAAGTGAAGCCCCATCATGGAGCAGACTCTAATTACTATATCATTTTCCGTATCTTCTCCCTCCACAACCGGGATTCGCGCAATCTCACAACACTCTTGGCGAGTGTACTGTTGCATATCATTCAATCAATGGCCTCGACATCGTTCACTGAAGGCTTTTGAAAGCTTGAGTAGTTCAGCTTTGCGAAATCTATTTTCTTTGTGCACTTCCTGGATCTTGTTCTCGACTGAAAACATCCAATTTCTCATCCTTTGTAGTAAATCTATCACTGAGAAAATTTCAGATTGTTCATGATCGGAAAAAGTTTCTTGTGCAATAGAAATTAAATGGTTTCAATAGGGATAGGAGTACACGGGCCCATGACAGAACGCACAACGAGAAACAAAATAGTAGCATCGAGTTTGCGACCAAAAATGCTGTTGCTTCCGCTGTTCTGCACAGTCTTTTTATTCGAGCTGGTGATGAGTGGGATGACGATGAGGAAGAAAAGTGACGTACAAGATCAGTGTAACAACAACGTGCTCGGAAATGGAGACAGCCATTGTTGAACTGAAGCATCAAAGAACCACCAGATTGTTTGCTATACGATTTGAGTATATAAGCACACCTGCCACTCGGTTTCTCTAAGAAGACTGTATTTATCACGGTTTGTTTTTTAATATCGCAGAAAAACAAAACACTACATGGAGTTTGGTCAAACAATTTAAATACATGCATATATAAGACTTAGAATATATAGATAATGATTACATATATATATACATACATACGTACATACATTCAGAATTCTAAAAAGAAATGGTTAATTTTAGTTGTGTTGTGTCGTGTTGTTAGCTGTGAATTTAAAAAAGTTTAAATGTAAGTGCAAGTTTAAAAACTGTTATATCCGTCGAACTAAACTTTACATGTTATACCGATTTTGAACATTTAAACGTACATGTATGGGCTATGGGTGAAGAGAGTTAATTGTGTTCACCAAATCATAGCTAGAACCTGCGCAGTGATCACTGCAATTATAAAAGGTGGGCATTAAAATTGATAGTATTTGATTACAAATAATTTACATTTTCTTAATACTTCACTCGATCCAATATTCGACCACATAATTGCACTATGTTTTGAAAGATATATATATATATATAAAAAAAACATTTTGAAGGGCTGGTGTTTTTCCATACTTACCAGCTAAGGACAAACTATGTTTAGCGTTAAACTATCTTTTAAAAAATCGTTAAACATTTTCCTTATTATAAAGGATTTTATAAATTCTTACAGAACATCCATCTTCTTTCCAGATATTCTGCCTCGTTCTGGTCCTCGTGTTTATCGGTCTAACAGAACAAGCACCTTGTAAGAAACACTTGATCCTCCACAATATCAGACAAAAATATTTTCTTGTGGAGAAACTTACTCCACCAAATGTCACCGTGTTTCCTCGTTCGAAACGTGACGTCATTTCCGGCCAAACAGCAAGCACTCTTTGCCCGTGGAGATGGGTGAGAGATACAAGTTTGCCCCGAAGTAGATCCAACCTGTTGAGAGCGGAGTGTGTTGGTAAATGTAAGAGCTACTGCAAGCCTGTCTACTACACGATGAGAGTTCTGGTGAAGAAAGGGCAGCATTCCAGAATGGATGTTTGGACATTGAGTTCAAAAAGAATTGTTGTAGCTTACTTCTTCAAGAGTATTTAATTTAGGAAACTGAAGACATTTCAGTATTTTAATAAGTGGGTACATTGTAGCACTAAATAATTGATTTGAAATTCGAATCATTTTTGTAACATGATTGTGTAAATATCTAAAACCTGATACCTATTTATACATGTGTTGTTTGATATTTGTTAAATTTTGTAAAGACATGTAAGGACTTTTCGTTAAAGTGTTTGTAAATATCTGAAACCTGATACCAAATGAAATCAGGCATTGATAAGTCTTGCAAACAGATTTCATGAGAGTCATTGGAATATATTAAATACTAAGAATTTTTATTTTGCGATTATAATAAAACTGTAACTGAAACCTACGGTATACATTTTACTTGGAACTCGTGTTGTTTGCAGTACGAACACTAATTGTAACCGAGATCATTGAGATAACAAAAACCAATCTTACTGCGCGATTAAAATAAATTAATCCGTGCGAGTGCTTTATCCAATTAGCAGCAAGCAAGCAACAATATTTTTAGTTGCTTTTCTGAAAAGTTTGAAATCGTACAGCGTAGGTTTATTTTCCAGTTTTCTTTGGATCCCTTGACAGGTTGATAGATCTTTACGTGCAGTTTTGGTATAAATAACCAAAATAACAGCAATCTTCTTCTACAAAATTAGTAAGGAGTACTTTAAAAACCATCATTTCTAAGTTTTGTACACGATTGACCTAATGTCCATTTTCGGCCACCTCGTTTTTCATACTTTTAGCCACATGTCAGTAGACATTTGTAGTTTGCTCAAAAAATCACAAAATCATCAATACAACTAGACAGTTCAAAATTAAATCAGAGCCCAAAGCATTTATCAATAACTACATGATACACATAACTCAAGTAATTTGATACAAAATTTCATTTGTAATCAGTTTAATACTAGAAGTCTTAATTCTAAATCGGGATTGGCACATTGAATGCTAGTACGGTATACTACAAGGTTTTGAAATTACCTTGTTACCTCATGAGATTCAGCAGAATTTTAAAAATGTCTGGTATTCTAGAAGAATAACATACATACAAAACTGAAAATTATATCTTTATGAGGCAGTAAGTTTTCACTGTTTAATTATGTCCATTTTGAAATCACTGGCGATTCCTGCATTCTGATTGGTTCCCAAAAACAGGAGTTCAGCTGTAATCGCACTATTTTGAGCCTGTAATCGCACTG
>JAOBYH010523262.1:0-14881 GCA_025403525.1 Umimayanthus kanabou | reverse complement strand
GGTCTAGACAGGATTCGATCCCACGGCACGCGGCGATCAACTTCGATTGGGTTGCAAAACTAGAATCCTACCACGGCGCCACGAGCACACTTATTAAATTGCGAGTGAAACTTAAGATATAAAACATATATTTGCTTGTAATCATGCATATTTGGAGAGAGTAAAGGTTGAAGATGTTGTAATGTAAAATGCTAAAATGTCTCGATCACCTTACAACAATTTATTGTGTTGTAACCGGACTTACACATATTCTCGCAGCACTCAATACCATTGGTAACTTCTAGTTAGATAATGTACAGAAACCCCTCAAGCTGGTGTTTTCATATGTATATGCCTCTTTTTCACCTACCTCTCCAACACTGACAAACGTTTTGGTTGTTTACAGTATACAACGCTGCTGGTTTAGCTTCTTATGATCTCTTCGATGAGATCGACTTTGACCAGTGGTTTTCCAACCAGTTGGCCCGGGAGATGCAGAACAAGTCACCGAGGTGCGCCAGTTATTGTATTTCAAAATCCAAATGTTCTTTGGGTTAATAATTTATCAGAGAATTCACGAGGTTGACACAGTTGATATGATCTCTGACTGCCAACCAGAAGGTCCCGGGTTCAATTCCCGGCCTGGTCGAGGGTTGAACTTTAGGCGACCTTCTTTCGCCACACCGTCCGTGGACAGGGACGTTAAGCCGTTGGTCTAGTCTCTGGACATTCTATCGGGGGACTTAAGAGAACCCACGCGCTTGTCGATAAGAGTAGGTTAATGCCAGTGTTGTGGACTGTTACCTCCTCCCCTACAAAGGGAGCCAGGCCTAGATTGGACCACGTGTTCTATTGCTCGTGCTCCCGCTGAGTACCATACTCGGCAAATGTTGTAAGTAAAGTAACTTGAGTTCGTATTTCAGATCTCGTTCTTTTTAGGTTGTTCAGATCTGCATTTGTCTCCCACCATCCCACCCAGGGGGTCACGTTTAGTGATTCAAATGTGTCTGAAGCCTAGATGCCCATTCAGTTTAAGTACGTGTGTTTTTAAATACGTTTGTGTTTTTGGTCTGGGATCAAAATGCCGTAAATTTAGGAGCCAACTATTTGGTTTCGAGGGAAGGCGTTTCATCGGCAGATTCAGTTTAGATTTAGAATGTTGTAATAATAATTTGCAGGGTTGAAACATTTAAGAACACTTACCAGTATGTGTTTTATTTCTTTGTCATGAAACAGAAACAAAATTTTGCGGCGTCGTATAGCGTGGCTAACAGGACATTGGATCAACGTTAAATTTTCACCCTCAAATCGTCCACTGTTGTACCAGCATTTACTACATTTGATGAGTGAAACGGAAGACTTGGTGGTATGTACACGTTTTGCACTTCAGTTAAGAATAAAGATAATGTCTGTAACGATATACAGTATCTACGCCCTGGGCGCTTATTTAATTTTTGGACTTTTAGGGTGGGCGCTTATTAAATTTTTACCATTTTCAGTCATTTTTATCCATCAATAAAACAAAGAAGAAAGAACACTGCTCTAACGTCATACCTAGTACTTTTGATTTTTGGGGGGAGATGGTGGGGGCGCTTAAATGTTTTGGCCATCAGAGTGGGCGCTTATCCGAGGTGGGCGCTGATGCGAGCGTGGGCGTTTATTCAAATAAATACGGTAGAGCTTGGTGTTTCTTATAGGCCACTTTGTCAGTCATGCGCAGAACAAGGTTAGGGTTTCAGTTTGCGGGCTCACACGATTTGTAAGCATGACAGATTGGATGAAGAAAGTGAAAAGATCAATAATTACTGAGTGAGGATAAACGATAAGACTTCAAAAGTATCACAGAATATTGTAATCAGGGATTGTGGCCACCAGCAAAACTCTTAGTTTGCTCTGCGCATGATTGAGAAAGTGGACTGTAGGAAGAAAGATAAAACTGTTGTAATGCGCATTAAGTATTTTATAGAAATGCGCAATATAAGTAAATTATTGTTATTATTATTATTATTATTATTATTATTATTATTATTATTATTACGGCAGTTTACACGTCATTATTATTGTTATTATTATTATTATTATTGCTATTATTATTGTTATTATTGTTATTGTTATTAAATAAGCTGATATACATCACCTTTGATATGAAACATATCTTGTTACATCTTATTCCGACATATGACAGGTTCGTCTGACCGCAGCCAACACACTAAGGACCTATATCCTTTTGGTACCTTCATATGGCTGATGCATGTCAGAATCAAACCCTCTGACGACGATCACGTTGATCATAACGTGGTTATAATTATTGATACTGCACAATAAGTCTTGAAGTCATTAAAATGGCTTTATATTGAGTTGTATCAGTACACATGGGGATGAAAATCCCTCGCGTCACATTCCTCGTGGATTTTCTCCTTAACTTTATAGCAACCATTGATGATGTTGAGTTCCAGATTGAACCCTTCCTCCCGGTAGGTATCAATACAGTACAATAAACTTGATTTATTTCTGTAAAAATATTCTACCCAATGGCCCTCTAAGAATCGGATAAAACTACAATTTGAAAGAGAAAAACTGAGAAAAATGGAAATAAATGGAATGTCTATTTACATGAAAAATTGGGAAAAATGAATAATTGGCAAGTCTATTTACATTAAACTAACAATTTAGATAATGTTCTATGAAAATAATTTACAAACTTTAAAATTGTCTCTCCCATATTTTGAGGCCGTGCCTTTGAATAGCATACTTTTTATCGTGTCTAAAGAGTCATAAAGATCTAAGTTAAGAAGATTAAATTATTTTAAGATGGAGTCAAAAATGTTCTTTTCATAGATTCCATCTTCGTCTTCAGTATATCTGTGCTTGAAACGGAAACAGTCGAGCTTAGTAGTTGGGTATTCGGGTGCTTAACGCCCGATAACTTTCAATAGGGAGTAAGGCATGACCTACATGCAAAGACATGAATTGTTTCCTTGCATTGGAAGTTTTGGAGATACAGAAACAAAGCAATGTTTTGAAAATAGAATATATCTTGTTAGTGAGATAATTGACCTTGGTACCTTGTGACTTCTTTCAGTACCTAGAAGCAAGTGTCTCGGCGTTGTTTAATCTCCTACATCAAGTTAAAGAGTGTGATACGAAGGTAAGTTGACAGAACTGCTAAATGAATACACACGAGTGAGAATACGTAGACTTCAGGAGTTCAGGGGCGGTCGGTCGGATGGGGGCGAAAATATGAATTGATTTATAAATTAATATATAAATTCAAGTTACGAACGTCTTGAAAATCCTTCCTGAGATCACTCAGTACCAAGTGACACTACCAGCATTGAGAGTCCACGTTAAGAAAGCTCTATTTTAACGTTTTGTTACAGATGCACGTCTTGCACGTGATGTCCCTGTTGATCGAAAGAGTTTCTGAACAGGTATGTGGCAAGTTTTATCATCAAGCTCAAAGGTCAGAAATGGCCAAGAGAAATATGCGATGTTAAGTTGATCTGCAGCAAATTGGATTTATACTTTAAAGATGATTTCGATTTTTGCAGATCCGGCCGTTTGCAGCCTCGTTATCAGTGTATCTCCCGCAGCTGTGGCAGGAGTCTGGTGACCACAACATGTTGCGCTGTGCCATACTGACAACACTTACACATCTGGTGCAGGTAATGTCACTATTCCATTATTGTTTCTTCAACATCATCAACGTCGTATTAGTTATCATCATCACCGTGACCTTAATCAGTACATCATTGTGTTCATCACCACTATCATAATCACCATCATCAGTGTGATATAGTCATTATTATCACCATCATCATCATCATCACTATTACCTTTTATCTTTGCCACCATCTCCACTATCATCATCATCAACAACATCGCCTTTTAATTTTGCCACCTTCTCCACTACCATTGTCATCATCACTTTCATCATCATTGTCTTTGCCTCCACCTCCACTATCACAGTGACCATCGCCCTCTACACATCAGTCCTCGCCCTGGTGTACTCCGCTGCAGAATATGCTGCCCCTGTAGTCATCACACATCGACAGTCGATACGGTACTAAACCACGCTCTCAGAGCAGTCTCTGGTTGCATGGCTCCTACACCCACCATCATGCTTCCAGTCGCTGCAGGCATTGCTCCCTCAAGTATCCGACGAGGTCATCTTGTGCTCAATCTCGCGGAAAAATCAAATGACCCAAATAGCCTGGTACCAAGCATTGCTTCAGTTACCCCTCCGCAGCGTATCGCCCGGCAGCACTTTGCTGTTCGGGCCAAAGAATTCGCCACCAACTCTCCCCTCACCTCTTCCTGGGTGATGGACAGATGGCGTGAGGAGTGGGAGAGTGTAAACACTAATTTCCACCATTACATCCAGACACCATCTTCTAAGCCTTCAGGCCACTCCCTCAACCGTGCTGCATGGGTGAGACTGAACCGTCTGAGGACAGGATGGGGAAAAATCAACCACTTCCTCCATACTATTGGCGCAGTAGACACGGACTCTTGTCCGTGTGATGCCATTCAGTCTACCAAGCACCTAATAGAAGCCTGCCCAATCTTCCGCCCCCCCCCCCCCCCTAAAGGAGCCCAGGGGCTGAAGGACTTGGACGATGAAAACATCAAATGGCTCCATTCTAGTGATTTTAGCATATAAGTAACTGGCTGATCACACGCACGACGACGATCAGTAGCAGCAGCAACATTACCATAATCAACATCATAATCACCACTACAATCAGTTATCATCATCATCATTGTTAACTTATTATACTCATCAATAATCGTCCTACTTTTCACCTGTACGACCATCTAACACGTTGCATTCCACTGCAGGGTCTGGGCCAATCAAGTGTCAACCTGTACTTGTTTCTGTTACCCATAATACAACTGAGCACTGACGTCACACAAGTAAGTTTCTCCATGTAACGGTATAATTGGTTTAGGTTTGAAGGAGTTTGATCTTATCTCGTTCCCCTTTTTCCATTCTTCTCTACTATCTATATATTCCTATCTAAGGACCACTTAAAGACTAGTTTTGAAAACAAAATTGGGTTTTTTTTGCGTTGGCGAATAAGCTGAATATGGGTTTGATCAACAAGGGTTGATATGGTATGTTTTTCGCCTGTGGAGTTTGATATATAGCTGACGTTTCGAGCGTTAGCCCTTCGTCGGAGTTATCAACCCTTGTTGATCAAACCCATAAGGGCGACTTATCTTGGTTAGCCCGGCCCTATGGTTATTACAGGTTGCTAGCACTTAACAACCGGTAACTGATTTTCTCAGTTATTCCTTTGCTATTTTGTCTGTGACATAATAAGTGCGAATTGAAGTTACTGTTGTTTGCTATCTCACTTATTTACAGTGTGTCACGAACCTGTTTTAAGAACGTGTATAATCGGCTTCTTTTAGAAATTGTGGTAGACAAAGTTATTTATAGGAATAGTTATTTCAACAGTGATGGTTTGAACTTCAACAAAACCATTTTTTTCCACAGCCCCCTCATGTGTATCTCCTTGAAGATGGTCTGGAGCTCTGGTAAGTGGATTCTATACTTATTCGTTACTTCGAAACCGGGTATTATTTCTTAATGTATAAAATATCTCTATTAGCTATGGTTAGTAACAGTCAAAGTTCCCGGCCGCGGAGTCTAAAAATCTCTTACAAAGTCTTATTTTTAATTCTGTATTTTTAAGGCCTTGAAAATGTCTTTAATGTGCCAAAATTTATCCTTGAGATCCTAGATTTTGCTCTAAAAAAGTTATCGTTTCATATGGTCAAGGTTTGAAAATAGTTTACTTTCCTTATTTTGTTCCAAAACTATTGTTGTATTTTAACTTTACGCGGCGTGTTCGATTTGAAGTCAGGTCGAAATTGCACCACGCGAAGTTCAATTCACCATAGCCTATCAAGGCCCAAAATTTTGGAACTCACTTCCACCAAAATTAAAGCTAATTTCATCCTTAAAAACTTTTAAAATCAATCTTAAGAAGAACCTTATAGAATCATGACTGCCTTTCGCACCAAAATGATAGTTGATTATTCTTCGATAGTTCCATACTTCTTAGCTACTTACACCTTACTAACGCTCCGCACTCTTTCTCCTTGCTAGTGAACAACTATATACGTTTAATACAATAATAAAGGCAGTTTAAAATTAATAAGCCTCATGGTTTCTTTTTAAACTGTCATGCCATCAGACTACCTCAACACATTGACTCTGTAAATTTCTGAAATATCCAAATAATTCTCATACCCGGCTAGCGAACCTTTGTAAATGCATTGATGGTCACGATAATAAACTTGAACACAATTACAATTAATTATATCCATTTTGAAATTGCCTTTCCTATGAGCAAAGGATTATTAATGCTTTTTAATAAACGTTTGAAATCGATTGGCTGTTTCAGTTTTTCCTGCTTTGTGATTGGTTGTTCAATACAGTGCGATTACAGACTCAAAACAGTGCGATTACAGACTCAAAACAGTGCCTTTAATCCTAAAGTCACTGCTGTCAGCAATCAGAATACAGGAATCACCAGTGATTTCAAAATGGATATAATCAACCAGTGTATGTTTTAAATATTGTTGTTAGGTATTTTTGCTCATGATTTACCGTGTTGAAACAGAGTTTTGTGTACCTATCTTTTTATCTATCTGTCAGAACATAATGCTCTTTCACCGACTTTCGTTACTTTCCCTTCAAGGTACAAGACGCTCGAGAATGCACCAAGCCTCACTCCGGATCTACTGCGTCTGTTTCACAATATACCGCCATTGTTAGGTACACTCAATATCACCACGATTTGTACATTGGGTTTTTTTGTTAACAATGTGCTTCAGTAAGATATTACTACAGAAATAGTAAGCGACCATTTGTCGCCTCGTTTTGTTTTTTATTTTGGGGTTTTTGTTATAACTTTCATTTCCAACTTTTACATTGATCTAGTTTGAATTTTAGGTGGCAAGATTCGGATATGATTTTTTGTGACATATTTTGATTCAATTCTTTTTGTAAATTATAAAGTTTTTGTTGTAGTATTATTTCTTCATTTCTACGTCTTTTCCCCATCTGTTTAGCGAAAACAATGTGAACTTTCTTATTTCAATTTTTAACAAATCCGAAAAAGTCTTTTGTCTTCTACATAACAATATTTTGTTTTTTTAGGATAGTCTGTTTTCTTTGAGATCTACTGACTTAAGAAACAAATGTCGTTCTCTTCGCTCATGTGACTTTGTCATTAAATTGTGCTGTTTTACTCCAAGATAAGGCATATAGTTGCTTCGAAACCTTTTCATTACCTTAATAGATCTCAAGATATACAAATGGTGATTTCTGAAGTTAATGTATCCTGGATTATTTTCTGGTTTGTTCGTTTCTTGCAGAAATAGGCTCAGAGAACCTTAGAACGTGCTTCAACATCATCGAGTGCTATGTTCTACTGGATGGAAAAGAATTCCTGAAGGTGCGTTTCGCCGTTCTTTCCCCCAAAAAATGCAATAGTAACTTTCAAGGTTTTTCCAGCAGGAGGCAAAGGGACATATTCCAAGACAGTTACCTTTGTAATCTGGTAAATTTGTTGCCGTTCATTCAAACTTTGGGCAACTGCCCCTTCCCCATACCCACAAAGGCACACCACTAGCTACGGCCACAGTTTTAGTGATTTCAATGTCGTTTTATTGATCCTACTAATCTGTTGCTGAATGCTTTCAGTTTCAGGAAGACATAGTTGTTGTTTCTTACAAAATCCAATAACACGGAAGAAAATATTGAAACTGTTTCACTTTCTATTGGAACCGTTCAACTTCTACCCTATACTTCTGTCCTGTTGAATCTTAGATCTTCAACTAAAAGCCTGTTAACTTTCTCCTTCCCAAACCATATCTTATGGTGATCGAGCCTTCTCAGTTGCAGCTCTGAAACTCTGTAATATCTTGTCAAACCATCACCTCTCACCTTAGTCTCTTACAACTCTTGAATGTAGCCTTAAAAGCTGTATTGTTAATCACATTTATTATAGCTTTTGTTCGAGTAGTTGCACCATTTAATATTTTGAATTGACAGCCTTGTTCTTTATACTTTCTGGCGCATCGAGGCTTACAAAATGCGTTTTTAAGAACTGTTTATTATTGTTATTATTACCCAAGTCATTTCATTGTAGATCGAAATTTTTTTTTGTAACTTGTTCTTGTTGTTTCAGACATTCGGCAGTTCGGTGGTGGCCACGTGTGAAAGAATGCTGGGTAATATCAAGCCCGAAGGAGGGATTATAGTTGCCAGGGTAAGCTGTTGGTGTGCACGTGATCACTCAGTCACCACGATCTCATGTACTGTAATGAAAGAACTAAGGTCGCTTTCCATGTGTCCGGTCTGGCCGGTCCGACCAGTCAGTTCTTTAATGGAACGCACAAGTTCTTAGAACTGGTTCTGGCCAGAATGGCCCTGCTCATGGATCAGAGTTGCTCAGTTCTCCCGCTCCGGTCGGCCAAAGCGCGGGAATTTGGAGAGTTGTAGTGGGAAAAACGTACGCGTGCGCCTTGGACCTTTCCATTTAAATTGGCCAGAACCAGTTCTTTTCGGCCGGTCAAACCACACAAATAGAAAGCGACCTATAAGACAAGTCTCAGAAGAACACTATGCGATCGCTCATCGGTCAAAAAGATTTCAGCTCGGTCAAGCTGTCTTTTTGTTGTTGAAAAAGCAAAATAAGGATCTGTTCGGTCAAGGCCTCATTCCGTCCTGACATTGTCCGTTGACCAGCCGTTATTTCACAAATAATACAGGGTTGCCACAGGTAGGGCGAAAGTCAGGGGATTTTTTTTTCCAGGGAATTTTATTAGATTTGTGTTTTGAATGTGACGTCACATTTTACCCACAAAAATAATTATTTCTTAATTTTTATGTTCAAATTACTAAAAACAGTTGGTCAGCGAATTTTCTGTATTCTGATGGAGGCAACCCTGTAGTATATACTGCATTACTTTTATACTCTTTTTTTATCATAAAAACGTCTGGTTACTTTTGGGCTGAGACTGAACTTTTTTAACTTTTTTCAGGATCTCAGCTGCCTCAAATGTTCTCAAAAGTGTTCTTGATGCTTTCTGGAATTGTGTCGGCATAAATACATTCAAAGGCTGTTCCCAATACTGATCTAACTTAGTTCTTCATCATCATTGTTCCTTTTTGCACCAAGTGTCGCATAGGGCACTGACAAAGTTCCGTCATTCTGCTCTCTTTCTCGCCACTTGTGCAGCTTCCCTCCAACTCCTCCAACCAAACTGGTTTCGCTCCTTCTCCGCCTGCCACGTAAGCGCTATCCTGGCGTCATCGGTGCTTTCTTTCCTCAAAACATGTCCAATCCACTGCCATCGTCGGTGTCTAATAAGATCCGTTGCTGATGGCGTTTCAGTTACTGTGTGGAGATCAACATTTTGGCCAAAATATCTTCAGCGTAGTTGGTATATGTACCCAAATGCATTCCTATCGGCTGTTTACCACAATGAAACGTGAAATTGCACTTCTCTCTTGTGATATTCAGTAGAGTTTCTCAGTTCCATTTCCAAAATGTATGGAAATAAACGTTCTTTTCTTGGTCTCAGCCTGAGGTACGTTCTTGAATAAGCTATATGTGGGCAGTTTTTAGGTATTATTCACTCATATAGCCTGTATTTTGATCCTCCGTTTTATTTGTCCGCAGACTATCGAGACTGCCATCAAAGCATTACCTTCAGAAGGTGTCCAGGTGTTTCAGCCCGCGTTAGTGAAGATATTTCAGTTGGTGTTACAAGATAAGGTACGTCAGTGTCACCGCCTTGTAAAGTTCTTTCAAGGATTTACAGACTACGTTTAAATATCTTAGCCTGTGTAACAGACTCACCAAGAGTGAGACTGTTATAGTTTCCAAATGTGTTAATAACTGCGAAGCCTGAGTAAAACACAAAACAAAAGACTCGATATAAAGCTAATCTGATTGAAACTCTACAAATCCATCGAACATTTTCTCTTTTTTTTCAGGAATTCCCACCGCTTACAGCAATCTATTTGTCAATACTTGGCAAAATCATCCTACACAACGCGACGTTTTTCTTCAACTTGGTGGGGAATATGGCAAGCAGCTGCGGCAAGCAGGTCAGTATTAATTGATAATGTATCTGAACATGCTAATATAATGCTAATTCAATCTGACCTAGTATATTTAGAATGGCTTCACTTTTGGCTTCCTCGCCACCGTATAATCTATTACCAACTCTGTTCTCTTATACTTGTAAAGTAATCTTGTTGTAAGCAAATAAATAAACAATACAAACAAAGAATGTAAAATAATTTTACCGAAGGCAGGTACCGTGCGTTCTTCACATCTGAAATTGATACGTGATAACCACTTCTTTAAAAAGGTTCTTGGGTCAAGTGTCAAGTGTTAACCTATCACCGGCGACTCCTACTTACTTCTCACTGTTAACACATTTGACTGGCATTCACGCCTGTAATTATGGCATACCTTTCTGGTTAAATGGTAACATCTTATTTTGGCAGAACTGATTCATGGCATACTGTTTCTTTCTTTTCCAGGCTGACGATATTTTCGGCAGTTTCTTGGACATCTGGCTGGAAAAGGCAAGAACTTTGCTGCACTAGTTTCGTTACATTCATTAACTTATTTTTGTTAACGTATATGATTGCAAACTTGCTCCGACCTACGAGTCTTTTCCAAGGTACTACTTGATTATACCAGGATTCTCGCGGAGTCTAATAAGTGATTTTTTGTATTTTTAAGGTTTTGAAAATGTCTTAAGCTTGCCAAAATTTATCCTTGAGGTCCTAAAAGGTCTTAAATTTTGTTCAAACAACTATCGTTTCTCATGGCCAAGGTTTAAAGATTTTTTGCATGTATAAGGGGTTAGTTTACCATCCTTGTTTTATTCCAAAACTGTTGTTTGTTGCATGATATAACAGGAGTTACAGGTTACATAAGTTAGCCCGTGTTGTAACTTATGAATAAAAGATTGAAGAAAAATTTGGACCTAAATTTCCGAAATTCGGGTCTTAAAGGTCTTAAATCTTGTGAGTTGCTAGCTGCAGAAACCCTGTATACTCGCTACTCACGGAAGGGAACTTTTTAATTCGTTTGTTGTTGCAACAGGTTGACAGCATGACAAAACTGGAACGGAGAAAACTTACTGCATTGGCCCTGTGTTCCCTCCTCCCAATACAGTCCAGGTACAGTTAGTGTTTTACTCGCTTATTCAAGATAAAAATTGGTACCGTTGTACTCAAGTTAAAAGTGTATTGAGGTATTCCATTCAGTCACACGCTAGTACAACTTAAAATTGATGCGCCAAAGGAAGTAAATTAGAACAATGTTCAGTTGCCCAATGTCATTATTATTACTTCGCAGTTTGCTTACGTTCTCATGCTTTACACAGCAACAAACAAAGTACGGCTACTGATCTTGAATAAAGCAAACATTTGTTTGGAAACGAAGTATATGTTTTTGTTGGTTTTTCGAGACCAAAACTCACTAACACCGTAGCACCATATCAATGTTGTTCTCTACACTGTAAATCAGTCCTAGTTTTTTTTGTTTTGTTTTTTTAGTTTTATCGCATTGTAATTCACCTGCACTGACTGACCACCATTGCCATATTAGTTTAATTCTAAAGGCAATTATTTCAATTAAAGATTAAAGAATTTACTGTTTTGGCATAGTCGTTTCTGATTAGTTTTCCTATATTAAGAAAGAGGATAAAAAGGGGGAGAAACTGTAAAGAAACTCCGTTAAGTTGGAAGCTTGAAATCATCAAGCAAATCATGATTTTTGTGGCAAAAGTTATTTGGTCAAAACAGTTCCAACAAGTACTGGAAGTATATGATATTCGTTTTCGGTGAAGGTGTACGTGCGAAGTTCTAGAACACTGTTTCTAAAATATCTGCATGTTTGCTGATTGACGTGCTACTTTCTTCCCAAAGGTGTACGAGCGAGAGGTTTGCCCTGATCCTCGATGTTGCCGTGGATGTGCTGCATGAGGTGGACAGACACGAAGGAGGAGTACACACGGAGTAAGTAACTGATGTCTACTGAATCACGTTTAGAGATCTACTTAGTCGAGATCTACTTAATCACGTTCAGAGATCTACTTAATCACGTTTAGAGATCTACTGAATCACGTTTAGAGATCTACTTAATCACGTTCAGAGATCTACTGAATCACGTTTAGAGATCTACTGAATCACTGGACAGGACACTAACCCATCACAAGTTAGCCCCAAGCAAAAACTGGTATTCATTTAAAGAGTCGAGTTGACTGGAATAAGTTGAGTAAAGTGTCTACATCTACATCTACCTGGAAAGGCACGCCTTCTAAGAGAGGCTTATGTGCCTGGTCAGCAGTTAGTGCCAGGGTCTTTAATGGGCACTGATAGCAGCACCCTCTCTTGAGGGCTTCAAGAGAGGGTGCTGCTGCTACTGCCGCCGGCAAGTTCCATTGTTTGATTGTTCTCGGTAGGAAGCTTTGCTGGATAAAGGTCTTAGTTTCAGGGGCCGTGCAAAATTTATTGTACCCCCGGGCCGGAGCAAAATAATTTTCAAGTTTAAAAAAAGTGTATGCCCCGCTTCAGTTTGCTGAGAAAAAACCTTCGGCCCCGTCTGAGCTACACTGAAAAAATGTTTCTGCCCCGTTACATTCAGAAACTTGGATAAAACTGTTTTCTAACTAAAAGCAGTATAGTTGCATCCTTCAATGCCAGTAGAACCTTCCTATTGTCTACAATTTTGCAAGTCTGTTGTGATACCCTCAGTGAGTCTGAAAAAACCGAGGCGCTGCGCACTGTTGATTTCCTTTGAACTATTAAAGTCTGCACCCGATTCTGCATCGTCAAAGCTTGCACTTTCGATTTCATCATGTATCTTTTGTTTCTTTGCACCATTAAACGCCATATATACTGTCGATTGGTCTTTATAGAGTATTTTAACAGGGCCCGCGGAGGGGGCTTCAGCCCCCCCACTTTTTTGGAATTTTTAAAGAGTTACTGAGTAAAAGGTGTTTTCAGGCCCCCACTTTCAGTCACTAGTCAGCTCCCCCACTTTCAAAGTAGCTCCGCGGTCCCTGTTTTTAAAAACCGAAGAAATCCTTTAACAGCAAATGCTGACCCCTGGCCTCGCTGGCTCACAGTATCAATGGCCAGGCTACCAAGCAACACAATCAAAATGGCTGAATTTATTTCACGCTCGAATTGTGTCGATAAGCGATATATTCGGAGAGGTTCTTGCCTTATTCAAGACTGCGGCTGTGACGGCTTTTTAGCTACAGAATCTTCAATTTTCTGTGGCTATTGCAATGATCCGCCAACAAAACATGAAAACCTGGGGCCAGCAGCGTCGTCAACGCTGCCGACGGTCAGTAGCACTGTTGCCACGCGCTAGCTAGACCTTGTGTCCACCGAGTTCCACCCCAAATGAGAACGATCCTGTTATAAAAGACAAAAAGAGCGAATCGGCGTTTGACGAACTAATACTAGATGACAACAAAAAAGAAAAAAAGAAGAAACCATGCGAAGACGTCCATCTTGGATGGATTAAAAATCCTCAAAGAGAGTCAGGCAAGTTTTATAACTCGAGCTATTCAGACTCCCTGAGTTTTTCAAGGCCTATTGGCCCACTTGTTGGGGGTCAAAGACCCGATTTCGGGCAGCCTTCTTGCTTGAGAGGAAAAGGCAGTGGGAGACAAAGCAATCCTTTGATTTTAAGTTTGAAAAATTGGAGAAGAAAATGGAGTTCCTGCAAACCCATAGTCCTGCAGCAGCAGGCCGCTTTATTGCATCAGAATATATTCCAAAAAAGAATGACCTTTATGCCATCAACAACGTTGAAAGTCTCTTACAGAGCTGAAGAGGCAAATATCTGCTTTCTTGGACAATGTGAAGTCTTGTAATGACACCTTGTTTTTCTCCAACAAGTCAGATGGCAAGCCAGGTGAAAGACTTAAACCTGGAACGATCTATCGCCCACACAACAGATTTAACACTAGCACAATCAGCAAATTAAACACCGTGACAATTTGCATTGACAAATGGACAGAAAGGTTGAGTAAAGCCACTGATCTGGTAACTGATTCATTTAAGGTCCGGCTGGGTTGTGACAAAGTGCAGCGAGCAGAAGTTGTAAGAAACAAAAATATGATACTGTTTGGAAAACAGAAAAGAGACGGGCAGTCAGCCAAAGAAGGAAAGCGGAGCTCCTGTTTGTCAGTCTTGGAGATGGTTTATGTGGCAGCCATTTTGATCCAGAGCTTGGAGCAGTTTAGATCACCGAGCTCTCAAGTGATTTATTAGAGGAAGTGGTGTTTGAAGATGCCTACAATATTGACTCGCTTGATTTACTTTTAAGTTGTGGTGTTTTTCGTGAGGCAGCCTTGGAAGTGGTTAGAGATTATCTGCTCGAGGTTGCCCATGGCCAGTTGTAGTGATTCTGTAACAGGCTTGTATATTGGTACATTGCCTTGTTCGTTCGTGTAAGCAATCAGGGTCCATTCGATTGCCTTTTAATAACATAGGGGTCAAATTATTTTTTGATTATGCAATTTTCTTGGTGATTTGGTAATTTTGCACGTGTGATATTTCAGATGCAAGTGCAAATAACAGAAAAAAAGATTCAGTGCAAATTCATGGTATAATTTAATTTGACCGCTATGTTATGTTATCAAATGGTTTGTCAATGCAAGTCAGGATGAATCTGCATGATTGTGATCTTTGAAATATTTACCTTTGTTGATTAATCCTGATTTGCATGAACAAACCATTTGATTACTTGTTAATTGCTGCTGGAGCGTTAGCGAAGGCAGCATTCATATTCAGGTGAACGAAAAGTTCATTTTTACTTCCGTTTCCTTTCGTTTTCCA